>CAUYLG010028961.1:0-129873 GCA_963573385.1 Cacajao melanocephalus
CCCATGTTCAAGCGATTCTTGTGCCTCGGCCTCCTGAGCAGCTGGAATTACAGGCACGTGCCACTAAGCCTGGCTACTTTTTGTATTTT
This sequence comes from Cacajao melanocephalus, assembly GCA_963573385.1. Classification (NCBI taxonomy): domain Eukaryota; kingdom Metazoa; phylum Chordata; class Mammalia; order Primates; family Pitheciidae; genus Cacajao; species Cacajao melanocephalus. The sequence continues at coordinate 90 of CAUYLG010028961.1, forward strand.
TAGTAGAGATGGGGTTTCGCCATGTTGACCAGGCTGGTCTTGAATTCCTGACTTCAGGCGATCTACCCGCCCCAGCCTCCTAAAGTGCTGAGATTTCAAGGTGTGAGTCACAACTCCTGGCTGAGCTCCTGCTTTAAAATCTCCTGACTGGTAGCCCTCTTCTCTCTCCCCTCCATCCTGTCCCCAGAGTCATATTTACCTTCCTGGTCAGGAACCTTTCCAAGCGACCTGCCCCCACCCCTGCTGCCCAGCCCAGCTGCCTGTGACAACTTAAGCCTCTTTCCTTTGGTACCATTTCAGGAAAAGAGAGAACAGCTAGTCATTTCTTCCTGACGTCTTCTGATGCTAATCCTTCAGGCTGGTCCAACTTACAGACATAAACCTTGCAAGTACTTTCTAATCTCTGACTTCTCTAGAAAACAGCATCAGAGGAGAAGAAACTGGGGGTAGTGGGAGTTTCAACCAGAAGGCTGGTTTCTCAATCTTAGCCCTAAAGCTGATTTCGTCTGTACCTCACTGGGACCCTGTTACCCTTTCCTGACTGGGGTTGCTGTGGCAAGACCATGTGGAGCCCGTTAAGGCAGAGGTGGGAGGGTGGGAGGCCAGGCACCCCAGACCAGAGGTGGGGCTGGCTGCCCGAGATGTGCCCAGAACCCCTGAGTTCAGTGCCTGCAGAGCCTCTTCTGCCACGTGGGACCCCACATTCTCCCCACCTTCTCCCTCTCAGCCAGCCTGTGTTCCCGAAGCTCTTTCCCTGGATGGGTGATTGATTAATTGATTTACATATTTATTAAAATGTATTTTAGTAGCGTCTTTGCCTTTGATGCCAAATCTCATTTCCTATTGTGGGGCTGCTGACAGCCGGCATTGTAAATGCAAAGACACTTTACAAAACAATTTAAATAGCAATTGCCACCAGCTTAAAAATGAGCAAAACAGACAAATAAAATACTGATGAGGAAATTGGCAGCTTCAGGACAAGGAGGGCCAGGGGTTTCTAAGCAGCCAGCAGCTTCGGGTGCGGGGACAGTAAAGGCCATGTAATTGTCTCTTTGGAATGGCCCAGATTTGAGGTGTGGATGAAGTGAGGTTAACAGTCGCTGCTCTTCCAGCAAAAGGGGCTTTGCCCTTAAAGGAGACCTGTCCTCGGGGAGCTTTTCTGAGCGGAGGTTTATGGATGAGTGGGGCAGTCAGGGTGTAGGCCCTTGATCTTTGCCCTGAGTCTGCACTTGCGAGCCTGTGTCTGCCTGCTCTGAGGAGCACTGTGGGCGCTGAGGCTGGCATGAAGAGCTGGGACACCAGCAGGCAGCACGGTGGCAAAACTGTGGTCTGGAAATCTGTTTTTTGGATTCTGGCCCCAGCCTGGCCCAGCTGTGAACCTTGGGCTGGCCACATTTTCCCTCTGGGTCTCTGCTTCCTGTGTCCAATGTACTGGGCAGAAACCTAGAAGCACTAGCCGAGGCCACTGGAGACCTGACATCCTGTCCTGCTTGCTGCTTCCTAGCTGTGTGACTTCCAGCAGGTTAAACTCCCTCTCTGGGCCTTACCCATAGCAGGAGAGTGAGGGATGTGATGCTTCATGAATTGTTTTTTTTTTTTTTCCTTAAAATCTGTGATATGGCAGGGGCCCGGAATCCTGTGTGGTCCCACTGGTGGCCTGATTGTAGGAAGGGAGGGCAGGGAAGTTGAGGGGGTATGCAGTGGTGGAGGAACCTGCAGAACAGGAGTCCAGAGCCAAGCCAGGTTTTGAAGCAGGGGCTGATCACTCTGTCCCTGAGAAAGAGCAGAGCCAAAAGCTGTCAGAAGATAGGAAAAATCCCCACAAGCAAGCAGGAGTTTGCTCATCGTCCTCGACCTCACGTGCGCACTGTCCTCCGGTTGCCTCCCACCTCCCTGGCTGTGCCTTCCCAGTCTTTCCGGTTGCACTTCTGCCCCATCCTGGGGCTGTCCCTCAAGATCCCTGCTGGCGCTGCCTTCCTGCTGCTAGATTCACTTCCTGCATGAGTTCATCTGTAGCTCTTCTCTTTTTTTTCTAAGACACTCAAATTTTCATTCCAGCCTTGACCTCTTACCAGAATTGTAGTCTCATAAATCCAGCACCCTGCAGGACATCTCTCCTTAAATGTCTTGCTGTCACCATAAAATGTCTGGAACCAAATTCAGCATCTTCTCTCACAAATCACTGCTCCTCCCTCCACCCCCAGCATTCTGTTTTTCAGGCATTCTTCTCTCTTTAGTTCCCTGTATCCAGACGGTTATCACAAGAAACCTTTATGTGCCGTTTACAGTTGTCGAGGTGGCTTTCTGTGCATGACCACATTGCTTTTTGCAAGTACATTCTGAGCAGCCATTCTATGCCAGGCACAGGACTGAGGAGTGGACAAAGGCAGCACAGACCCCTGCCCTCATGGGGCTTAGGCTCTGGAGGTCGCTTTCCTTGCCTCTGACTGGGCGGCATCGTCCCTACTTGCAGAAACATGGCTTTGCTTCTCTTGGGAAGCTTCTCGAGACTTTGAGTACAAGACTTAGTTCAGACCACATGATCCAGATTTTTTGGTCAAAAAGGTGGAGAGCACCTGCTGTGACCATAGCACTGTGCTAAATGCCGAGGGTATGGAGATAGGCCCCTGCCCTTAGGGAACTTGCAAACTGCAGGAACGACGTTTCCATGAAAGTTCCACAGCAAACCAAACCCACAGTGCAGGATATTCACAAGGTAGTATTTCATTCGTTTGTCCATTCATTTAACAAACATTTGTTGAAGACCCAAACTGTATTAGACACTATGCTGGGTGCACCGAATGCAGGGATCAGAGAAATAGTCCCTGCCTTTGAGGAGCCCATGCTCTGGTGGATGAGAAAGAGGCATGAACAGAGATGTTCACGTGGTGTGGACGTTGGAAGCGTGGGATGCTGTAGGGCCAAGGATGAGAGGCCTAGCATAAGGAAGGCTTCCTGGAGCTCACCCCTGAGGATGAGCAGGCAGAATCCAGCAAGCAGGAGATGGGTGCGGGAGGGAGGGAAGAGCCATGGTCAACTGCTGGGGAGAGCAGGAGCGTGCTGTCCTGGGGACAGTGGTTCTGACAGACTGGCACCTGGAAGGACTGAAATCCTTCAAGTCCAGTGAGTGGTGTTGACTGTAAGTGCAGAGGAGCTTAGCAGAGAATGGATCCTTCCTGGAGAGATCAGGAAAGGCTTCCTGGAGCAAGTGGGCTTTCAACTGCACGTTGGGGGGCAAGGAGGGTTAGACAGGTGAAGATGAAGAAGGGCACTTGGCTCTCAGGGGCTCCCTTTGCATTGTGACATCCAAGCCCTCTGTGTCCTGGCCCAGCCCACCGTTGGTGTTCTTTACTACTGTCCCCCTTGCCATACTTTGCCCAGAGAAAACTGAGTGTGGGTTGTGGCTCCTGTTCTTTTCAGCATCCATGCTTTGGCTCAGCTGGTCCCTTTGCTTGGAAGGTCCTTCTTTACGTTTCTAAATATAGGGACTATTGACATGCTTCTTCCATGAAGCCTTTTCTCTCCCCTCCACCAGAACAAAAGTCTCTTGCCCTGCTGAATGTCCACAGCACTTTTCTTTATGGCTGTGGCTCTCTTCTGTAGCTGCCGCCTGCTACCTGTGTCTTAGTTCGCTGGGGCATAATTCACCTTTTCTGTTGGTCTGCAGGCCAAGGCTTTTGCTGGCCAGTCCAAGGCTCCCTGGCTCTGGAATAAGGTCCATGTGCAACCAGTGGTGGTTGAAAGAGAGCCCCAGATGCTGGGGGCCAGAGTGAGCCAAGATGTGTTGGTGGGTCTGGACGCCCTGAGTTAGATCTGGAGAGGGCAGTAACTAGGGATGAATTGTTAGGAATATGTGTGAATTCTTCTTATGCACACGGGAAGGCCTCTGCATGGGGTAAGTAATACTGGGCAGCTTGCATGAGGAACACAACCCCTGAATATGGGAAAGGGGTCTCACCTGACAGGTGAGGGCTTTTCTGGTGTGCAAATCAAGCACTTACCATTCTATCTGTCAGACTCGGGCAGTTGGCCTCTTACACTGGAATCCAGCCCTGAGTGGACAGCCCCAGCTTTGAAGAAAAGCTTAGCAATGCCTTTTTTGGCTTTGGATGGTAAGCAAGTAAGCTCTTCATTCATTCATGCATGCATTCCTTCACTCATTCCTGAATAATTAGTGATAATGCACAGGTGCACTGGTGCAGTGGGAAATAAGTTGGTGCCTGATGTTTATATTTCCTGTCTTTATTTATGTTTTGTTTTCCTTAAACATTAAAAAAAGTCTTTCTTAAATGCCAGCTTGCCTCAGCTGCATCAGGGGAAGGGGTGGAGTTTTAAGGGCAGGAGAGAACCCTGGAGGGCAACAGAGGGGAGGAAGGGGAATCTCAGCGAGTGGGAAACCTGAGGCGGGATTACCCTTGGAAGGAGAGAGTAGAACTGCTTCATCAGCCGGTCTTCTCAGCTGAGATGACTTCCTAATCTCTCCCCTTAGAGCCTCTAGGCACTCTGACTTTGTCCTGCACTAGGGTCCCCTCCTTCCATGAGGCAGGGTGGTGCAGTGGTTAAAACCCCGACTCTGAAGCTGGTCCTCCTGGGTTTGCCTCTTCTCATGAACCAATTCCCTAACTTCTCTGAGATGGTCTCCCTGGGAGTGGGAGTAAGAATCACAGAGATGGTGTGTGTTTTGCCCTGACGTGGTGCTCACCTCGCAGTGGGTCTTTCATGAGTCATTGTCATTATGTAGAGATGACAGAGACATGAGGTCCTCTGCTGTCCAGAAGGAGAGAAAAGCAAAAATGCAAAGCTAAGTGGTATGGCCTTTCACTTGTAGGGGATGGTGGGTTTGTAAGTCCTCTCACCTCCTGGACCATCCCCTGTGTCCTTAGTGACACATAGCTCAGCCAGGGCATGGCCCTGAACACAAGGAGGGAGCTGTGTGGCCCATGGGAGGTTTGAACCCACAGGCTGCACTTTGTTAGAACCGTAGCCCATGGAGCTTAAGGGCAGCGCTGGATGCCATCCAGCCCCCCACCCTCTCACTGAGTGTGAGGTGCCCGTGGGGATGTCTGGGACAGAGGACACCCTGCTGGCCTCCCACTGCCCCGCTCCAGCTTCCCTGGGTGGGAGGTCCCTTCTGTTCCCTCCCTGGGAGCCTCATCCATGGCCATCCCCATGGAAACTGCCAGGGACCCTGTGGGGGAACAAGAGAAAGATGAGGAGGGAGAATAATCAAGAATTATTTGTTTGGGGAAAGAGAAAAAAGGAATGGCAAGGGAGAGTGGGAGGGAGGAAAGAGAGGAAGGCAAGGAGAGACAGAGGGGAGAGAGAGAGAGGAGAGAGAGAGAGGAGAGAGAGAGGGAGAGAGAGGGGAGAGAGGGAGAGAGAGGAGAGTCTTTTCTTTGGGGAAAAATGGAAATTTAATCAGATCAGTTTTTATAGTGCAAATAGAAAATCAGTTTTAATAAAGCCAAAAGGAAATGCAAAACAGCCGCTTGAGATGGAGATTGTGTTAAACAGACAGCTCTTTAGGAGTAGCGGAGTCTAGGATGTTTATTGTGCACAGACAGAGCAAGGAGGGGGATTTCTGGCTGAATTTCAAATAGGCGTCTGATTTGGCTTTGGGGGTGGGGAAGAGCCCCTCCTCGCCCCTCTTCTCCACCCATAGGCCCATCTGTCCAGGGAAGGAACACTCTCAAAGTGAGAGGAGGAGAGAAGGGGACAGTGGGACCACAGGGGACATCTCCCTGACCTGGAGCAAGCCACCTTCCCCTTCCTATGGGGTGTCACCCCCAGCACCCCCTTCTGAGGATCCCAGGACTTGTGGCCAGTCTTGCCCACCCCCTCCTGCCCAAAGACTGGACTCTGCGCTCCATTGACACACCACTGTTTTTAGCTTCTGATTCTTAATTATAGTTCTGGCCTGGCTCTTGGCTTTATTGCTTTCATTTATTATAAAAAGACCAGTGTCTGTTTTGTGAAACGGCTATCTGGTCAAATCACAGTTGATAAGCAACACTGAGCTGTCTTTTTAAGACAGGCCAAATTTATCACACTTAAAAAAAAAAAAAAGCAAGCCTTCGATGGCCTATTAGAAAACTTCCCCCCCTTTTTCCAGAGTGACATTTTAGTAAAAGGCTTTATTTTCCCCCTCAGCTTTCACAAAGCCATCGCCTTGAAAGAGAGAGAGGGAGGGAGGGAGAGTGAGAGAAAGACACAGAGTACCTTTGAGGCTGTTCCATAAAATATATGGAGAGGGCATGGAAGATATCAGGATCTGTCCTAATGGGACTGTTAGCTTAGGAGGAAAAGAGGGGGCCCCTGGCATGTGTTTGTCAGCTGTTATTTTTGTAATTACAACAGAAACTGCACTTTACATTTCGGAAACACAGCTATTGGAGGATGCAAAGAAGACATGGGGGTCTGGGCCAGAAAGATAGGTTGGAAGGAGCAGGGGATGGGGGAAAGCGAGTGAGACCAGGCTGGTGGCTCCTGAGGTTAATAAGCTCATCTGTCAGCTTTGAGGCCGGCTCAAAACTAGACAGGAACCTTGTAGGGCCCCTTCAGTAGGCTCCCCAGTCCTGGCTGAGCAGCTGATGCTACGCTGTATTCCAGGAAGCGGGTGGAGTCAAGCCGTGGGCCGGCCAAGCTGCTGGGGACCGGGGAGCAGGATCTTCTTGTGGCTGTGGAAGCTTTTGACCATCTGCCGGGACTGGGACAGAACTGGGGAGAGGCTGTTTCATGGGCTCAGCTAGAAGCAAATTTTCAGCTCTTGCTCTTGTAGGTTTGACTTTAGAAAGAAGGGGGTTCCAAGAAACGAGGGTAGCGCGGCCCCTCCGGGAGTGGGTGGCAGTGTCTGCAGGGCACAGCCTGTGTCTAATTCATCTGCAGACACGCAGCATCCAGGGTAGCAGAGTGTTGCGGGGACATTGGCTGGTGGAAATCAGAGGTGGCAGGAGGCTCCTTCCCCTGGCCGCCCACGACCTGCAAGTCTGCCCCGACTCCTTTCGGCGGCTGCAGAGATTCCTCATTCCTCCTTTGCTTCTTCCTTTCATGCTTTCCATTCCCAGCAATATTTCCCTTCACTTCTTTCTGAACAAGACAGCTTTGTTAAACAGCTCCTTCCTTTTCCTCCCTGCTGAGATCTGGGTTTCAGAGGAGTGTTGCGGACAGTGGCCTCCTGCCTGCTCTGCCCACGCCCTTCTCTGTCCCCGGGTGGATGCCCACAGCCTCGTGCCACTTGAGATCTCCTTCCTCTCCCTGATGCTAAGCATCTGATTCAAGAACAATGGGGCACCTGACATCTGGCTACCCAAAGCAAGCTGGATTTGCAGGAACCTGAACCACAACAATCAAGGGCCCGGTGGTGTAGCAGAAGATCGGGCTGAGTTAGAAACCCAGCACTACCATCAGCAGGTTGAGCTTAGGAAAATCACTGGGCTTCTCTGAGCCTTGGTTTTCTCATCTGTAAAACGGCGCAGTGTTTTTGGGAGGAGTCAATAAAATAATGAGTGGAGAGCTTGTGCCACAGAGCTGGGGATTCTCTAGCTGCCAGTTCCCCTCGCCCTGCCTGGGTGGAGGGAGGTGGGCTATACTGGCCCAGTGTGGTGTACTTCTCAGGGGTGAAGGCAGCCTGTGTCATGGTGGCACTGGGGTTATACATCCTGGGACTCCCAGTCTAGTGTCCTTTCTGTCACCCTGCTGTGTCTTTCCATCTTCCAGTGCCATCGTGGGTAGGCCATTTTCCATTTTTTTCAGGCCTCAGTTTCCTATCCCAGATGGCTTCCCATGTGCTCTATTTCTGAAAAATTCTGAGTCACATGAATCTGTTCGGGAACTCTCTGGATGCTCAGGCCTGTGTGGTGTAAATGATGCCTGGAGGTGCTTCGCCCTGCCCCGAAGCCATCATGGACTTGGATAACACAGCCTTGCAGACAGGTCTCACATTGCTCAGGACTGCGATTCTCAGCTGTGAGTGATGGGCACAGAGGAAGGGCACCAACCATCCTAGTTTGCCAGAGACTGAGGGGTCTCCAGATGTAGGACTTTCAGTGCTAAAAGTGAAGGAGTCCTGGGCAAATCAGCCTGAGTCAGCCATCCCAGGACAGAGCTGCAGGTGAATGTTAGTTGAGGTCCTACTGCAGGTCAGGTGCTGTAGCAGGTATTGGGGTGCAGTAATGACAGAAACAGGACTTCCCTTGAGGGCAGTGACAGCACAGGGGAGGAGCAGCTGTGTAGGCAGATGACTTGCCCTACAATTCGTGGTAGGGGGACTGAGGACTGACTAAATGGAGTTTGTGCAAGACACCCAGGACACCCAGAGGAGGCAGAGACGAACTCTGGTTTGGTAATCGTGGTGGGATAGGCAGGAAGGCTTCTCAGAGGAGGTGATAGCTGAAGTGGGTTTTGAAGGCAGGGCTGGAGATGGGGCATAAGAGGTGGGGCTTGGAGAGGTATAAAAGGACAAAGTTAAACGTGGGAGCAAATGGTGTGAAAGGAGGGTAGTAGGTCAGGAGACAGCAGAAGCTGAAGGTCCCTTGTGGGACCAGGCACGGAGCAGGGGAAGGTGGTGGTGTGGGATGTGGTTTGGAGGAAGGCCGCAGGGCCGGGAAATGGTTGGGAGGCCTTCCCCACCTAAGGATGGAGACGTAATTTTGACAGAGCATCCTGGTTCCATCTCAGCCTTCCAAGACCTACGAGAATGTTACAGGTTGTCCCTGCCAGGGCTGCTTGGCTCCCCTGCATGGCTGGGTGCCTGGCCCGTGGCTGGAGGCCAGTGGACCAGAGCCCAGGGAAGCCAGCTGGTGACAGAATAGAGTTGTCCTGGCTTTGGCCAGGCAGACCGGTGGGCTCTGACCCAGGCTGTGATCCCTGCAGGACCTCCTCCTGGAGATATTTAGCTCCGCAGAAAGAGGTGAAGATGAGGATCTGGCTCTGCCGAGTGTCCTCTCACTCTGTGCTTCCTTGCCTCGGTCTCTAGCTCAGGGACTCTGAGGACCCAGCCTCTATGCAGTGGGGCTGAGCTAAGTAAACTGGCCAAGGTTAAATTCTACCCCCCTTAGACCCCATGGGCAGAGGGCCTGGGGGACTAAGAAGCCATGGAGCAGAGTCAGACTGCAAACACTGGGCTTCCATTCATAGACCAAACCTGGGGGTGGAACTGGTAAGTGAATAGAGCAACGATTGACAGGTGGGCAAACCACACTTATCCCTCTGACTCCTCTCGGAGAGAATGCAAACTCTTGGTCCACCTTGAATCTTTTCTGAAATAAAACAGATTATTATAAACAATAAGTCAGCCAACCAATCAACCAACCATGAAAACTTGACCAGAGTTTTCAAAGCAAAATCCCAGGAAGGAACCTCAGGTGCCAGGTGCCAGGTGCGCAAGGAGGACCCAGGCATCTGGTGCTCGCGCTCACCCCTCATCTCCCTTTACACCGTGGGAATACACTTGGCCTTGAGAGATTTGTTAGTGTCAGAGGCTCCCAAACTTTTCTCTCCTGACCTACAACTGTTTGCCAACGAGTATGTGTTGTTGGCTAGAAATGAATTTATGTGGGCACTTCTAAAAAAACAGAGGCGATAAGACAATGGTGACAACATAATAATGTAGATGGGAAGCGCGTACTTAGAGCCATATGCAGCAAATGTGGGGGCTGATCTGGCCCTGTCACTCACAACAGTGGTCAGCTCGCTGGGCCCCTCCGAGCCTCCTGTCCCGCCCCTGTGAAGTGGAACCCTTTGTCCCTAGGCCTCACTTAGTAGGATCTCCCCAACAGACTGCAAATCCTTGGGAAGGAGGCCTCCTTTTTCCTTGTCTTTATATCCCCGGTACCTGGCATAAAGTAGAAACTCAATAAATGTTAGTCAAATGAATGAATAAACGTTTGAATAACAAGAATACCTGCTCTAGCGACCTCTCTCAGGATTATTGGGAGGATCAAATGAGATAATGCACATGAAAGCACTTTGTAAATTGCAGAGCACTATACAAATGCAAATCACTCACAGCTTTGGTGGAAATTATTATTCAAATTATTATTATTATTTTCACAGTAAAGGAGGACAGGGCAATGGAATCAGTCCCTGATGGTGGAAGCTGGGGCTCCAGCCCTGGGTGCGGGGTGGCACTCAAGCTTGCTTGGGCCGCTCTGTAGGCTCCCCCATTCCATGCCCCAAAGTGAGGTGGGCTGGGCTGCAGCTGCTTGGGTGGGGGCAGTATTTGCTATTGGAATCCTGCCTAGTATGGGGACTGAAGCCACCAGCACATCTTACCTGGAACAAAATGAATTCAACGCCAAGCTCTAAATGAAAAAGGAGTTTCTTTTCTCTGCTGCTGTTTTTTATTTTTTTATTTTAAATGAAGTGGCAAAGGTGGCATGTTAGGAAGGAGGTGGTGACAGAGAGAGAAGAGAAACCAGGTACCTCGAAACCTTGGGTTCACACCCCTCTCCCCCGCTGAGCTTCTGTTTCCAATGCTATTACCCCGCCTCTTCAACCCCTGGCCTGCGAGAGGGAGGGCGAGCCGGCTGGGCAGCCAAGAGACGCGGAGCAAAGGCGTGATTGATAATTGGCGACTGTAATTCTATAATTCATCTCCCAGCACCGCAGTGAAATTAAAAGAGTTTAGGTTCCCAAGCATAATGATCATCAATTAAACTCCGGGGAGATTTAGTGTCCTCATTTGAATTTTGTTTTATTTATTTAAATGTGTCTCTTTTGCAGGGAGGGGCGCGTGGGGAGTGGGAGCGGGTGCACACGGGACCAGGGCCTTCAGGAGGCTGACGCAGGCTGGGGCGCCTCCAGGAGCTGGGTCGCGCAGGCTGCCTGGGAGCGGCCGAGTGTGGGGCGCGGCCTGCGAGGCAGCCGGCTTTGCGAGACAGGGGATCCATCATCCTGGGCCTAATCAGTTAATACTGATAAACTGCCAGCAATAACTGCCAATTGTGCCGCGGTTTTGGAGCTGCCAGTTCATTCATTTAGGGCGTGCGGCGGCGCATGGGGGGAACGCTCCTGGCCCCGCGTGTTTCTGTTTCTGCTCGGGAGGGAGGTGATGCATGGGCTGAGGGCCACCTCCGACTTCTGTGGGTGAAGGAAAGTGAGCACGGGGCAGCTCGAGCGAAGGTGGGTGGGAGGGTGGGGGGGTGACTGTGGCCTGAGCGGGGCCAGGCTGGGCTGCGAGAGAGGCCGCCCTGGGTCTTAGGGTTCAGGCTGGTATGGAGGTGACACCTGCTTTGAGGAGGCGTCAGGGGGAAATGCTCCCGGCCAAGCTGTGGGACCTCCTTGTGCAGGGCCACAGAAAGACTCCTCGGGAATCAGGGGACCTGTTGCGGCCCCGCCACTCACTGCCCAGCTGCGTGACTCAGTTTCCTCCTCTGGAAAGGAACGGGCTGGGCTAGGTGGCCTCTAGAGGGCCTTCCAGCTCTGTGGCCTTCCTCCAGCCCTCTTTCCCTTCTGGCCTGGGGGAGGACAGAGAACACTCCCCAGCCCTCCCTGTGCACCCGTGAGTTTGGGGCTAGGGGCTCTCAGGGTGCCACGGCTCCCCCTCCCACAGGCGCCCTTGCTCCCTCCCCATGCTGCTGTCCATTTCTCAGGGTTGGTTCCTGCTGCATTTTCCCGACATTCTCTGATTCCGACTTCTCACTTGCAATCAAGAAACTAAAAATAGAGCATAAAGGAGCTCTCCAAGGGGGGTGGGTGGGGGTGGCAGAGGAGGAAAGTGCTCCGGTTCCCCGAGGGAATGCGACCTCATCAGCTCTACATAGGGAGTTGGAAATCCAATCCAGACCATTGGCAAGGGGCGGGGTATGGGACGAGGAGCCTTCCGGATCAACCAAGTGGAAAGCTTGAGAGAAAATAGTGTTTGTGCGCACAGGGAGGGAGAATGGGGAGACAGCCCTGGGGTGGCTTTCTGGGCGTTTCTGGTGCTTGGGGGTGAGGCCCCTTGCATGCCCAGCACAGAGCCCGCCCTTTGGTTGGGAGAGAGCTGAAGTCCCTGGACCTGAGGGCGCACAGCCAGCCCGAGGGCCTTGCCTTCTAAGTCATCTGCCAGGAGGGGGCGCCCTATTCTAATGCTCACAAAGGCATTTTTTGTGAGGCTGAGGCCGGAGAAGGCTCATGCAGACGGGTTATGTAGGTATCCTCTTGGGCTTATAGGCTGGCAGGGATTTCTTCTTGAGGACCTCAAAACCGTGTCTTTTGTTTTTATTTTTATTTTTTTGAGACAGGGTCTCGGTCTCTCTCCCTGGCTGGAGTGCAGTGGTGTGATCTCGGCTCACTGCAACCTCTACCTCCCGGTCTTAAGTAATCCTCCTACCACAGCCTCCTGAGTAGATGGGGACCACTGGCACAAGCCACCATGCCCGGCTTAATTTTGTATGGTTTGTAGTGACAGGGTCTGCTATGTTGCCTAATCTGGTTGTGAGCTCCTGGGCTCATATAATCCACCCACCTCAGCCTTCCAAAGTGCTGGGATTACAGATGTGAGCTACCTTGCCTGGCCAACCACATCTTTCAGATTGTAGGGAGTGGGTCTGTTCAAACTTGAGATAAGATGGGCAACTTGGAGGCATTGGGGCTGGGGCTGAGTGAAAGCAGAGGGAATCTGGGCTCTTAGACAACCATCTCCAGAACACAGGCACCTCGCTTTCCAGGCAGAGTCCCCTGGAGCTCAGAAAGGTGAGTGAATGTGTGTAAATTACTCAGCTGGTCTTGGGAAAGAAGCCTGATTCGGGAGTCTGGAGCACCAGGCTGCAGTCCTGGCTGCACTGCTCTATGCCCTTGGGCATACTGCTTTTTTTCCCCTCTGAGCCTCAGTTTCCCCCCTGTCTAATAGGATGAGGTACATTAAAGATCTTAGGGAGCAGAGAAGGTGCTCTATAAATGCACAGGATTATGGTTATAATGTGCAGCTTTTATGCATAAACCAGCAGCAGCCCACCTTATCTTCTAAGGGGCAGTGCAGAGGAGAGACTTTATCTCTATCCTTGCTTAGTGCTGCCTTGAAGGCCCCTTTTCTCCCACGAGGCTATCTTTAGGACCCATGATGCTTCTCATCCTGGGGTAGGAAGGGAAATGGCTGATGTTAAAATCCCAGACTTGCCGGTTTTTGTACCACTGATTCAAATCAAGATACTGTCTTTCAGCCTCCTTTCTGCCCTGCTAAACTCATTCCAGTTCCTCTACCAAGCCGATTTCTATCGAGAGAGTCAGTCCTGGAAAACGTGGGGATTTCTCCAGCGAGGAATGGTCATGAGGAGCCAGGCTGTGCTGGGGTGGCCATGTGCACACCCTGATGAGCCCATGCGGGACTCCTCTCAGCCTCATCTGCAAGGCTAGCCCCTTCTAGGTTCTAATCACTGTCTCATCCAAAAGGCCGAGGGCTTTCTGGGTTGGCCAGAGAAGAGATGAAGGCAACCCCAGGTCCCCAGGAATGCCCACCTCCCTTTCTGGCTCCTTCCCTTTTCACTCTGTGCCTGGTCCCTCCACCCAAGGCTGTCTTCTGTGCCCTGAGGGATTAGGTGTCGAGGGCTGTTCTGTGGCTCCCAGGACTGTCTCTGGGCCCCTCAGGCAGAGCAGCAGGTGTATTTGGGATGAGAAGCTCCGAGGGTCAAGGACCCTACAATTTTCTGTGTGGAATCCACAAGGGCGCCAAGCCCAAGAGGGCATAAAGCCCAACAAAGGCTTTTTAAAAATTATCATGTGCTGTCCTTTTCTCTGATTACAAAAGTAATACATATTCATGTTCAAAAATTTGGAAAATACAGAAAAGCACAAAGAACAAAAATTCATCCATATTCCACTACCCAGAAGCAGCCACTGTGAATATTTGAGGTGTATCACCTCCCTGTCCTTCCCTTTCTCACTGTCTCTTTATCTCTGTCTTTTAATAGGAGTCTCATGGAGTAATACTGTTTGGTGGGCTAGTTGTTGACAGTGTATCAGGAGCATTTGATGAGTGCTCACACAACAAAAGCCATTTGATGAGTGTTGCCAGGTGTTTGGTGTGGGAAACCTGGGACAGCAGGCTCTCAGGAGAGATCTCAGCACTGACAGATCTGGACTCTCTCCTGCTTCCAGTGGAGACAGAGGGCCATAAAATCCATTGGCTGGAGGGGTAGCCCTCGAGTCAGGGCAGTGTGCAACCCAGCACGAGGATGTGGCAGGACTCGTGCCAGACTGATCTTGTCCCATCACCTGAGGCCCTGTTACTGCATCAGCTGCTCTATTCCCATTTGGGCTCTTGCCCTGGCCATAGCAGGCCAGTAGGAGGTAGGGAGAGCACCGAGGTGCCAATCACTTGGAGGCTATAAAAAAATAACACCAGAGGAGGCCAAGGCGGGCAGATCGCGAGGTTAAGAGATTGAGACCATCCTGGCCAACATGGTGAAACCCCGTCTCTACTAAAAATATGAAAATTAGCCAGGCGTGGTGGCGCGCACCTGTGGTCCCAGCTGCTTGGGAGGCTGAGGCAGAAGAATTGCTTGAACCCAGGAGGCGGAGGTTGCAGTGAGCCAAGACTGCGCCACTGCACTCCAGCCTGGAGACAGAGCAAGACTCCGTCTCAAAATAACAACAACAACAACAACAACAACAAACCCAGAAGATAAACTAGAAATAGCACTAGAAATGTAAAGGACTGCCCCATCAGTCGCTTGGGTTGACAGTGGAGACCAAGAGCCCTCTCCCTCTAAGGGATGTGTTTGAGTAGTGATGCTAACAAGGAAACTGGATCTGCTTTCACTATAGAAATTTAGTTTAGCTAAGCTGAGTATGTAAGTCTGGGGCCCTTGGCCTCTCCAAATCCTGAACAAGGAGCTAGAGGATCTTGGTCTGAAGACCATGCCTGTTCTCACTGCCTGTCTTATCAATACAGCACACCAGATTCATCTTCCTTAATGCATTCTCATTGGGTCATCTAACTCCTGGCTTGACAAAAGCCTGTCTTTACTTACCCAGACATTTTTTCTCTCTTGAAATCCAGCTCAAGGTATATTTTCCTTCTTCAACAAGAAAATATTAAATAGCTGGATTTAAAAATTGGCAAAGGACTTGAATAGACATTTCTCCAAAGAGGATACACAATTGGTCAACAGGCATATGAAAAAATGTTCAACGTCACAAATCATTAGAGAAATACAAATCAAATCCACAGGGAGATCCACCTCATACCCATTAGGATGGCTACTGTCAAACAGACAAACAAAAACCCAAAATAACAAGGGTTGGTGATGACGCGAAGAAATCAGAACCCTTATGCACTGTTGATGGGAATCTAAAATGGTACAGCCACGGTAGAAAACAGTGGCGATTCCTCAAAAAGTTAAAAATAGAATTACCATATGATCCATTAAGTCTGCTTCTGGTTATACATCCAAAAGAACTGAAATCAGGGTATTTGAGAGATTTTGCACACCCACTTAGCAGCAGTATTCACGACGGCCAAGAAGTGGAAGCAATCCACGTATCCATCGATGGAAGAATGGGTAAACAAAATGTGGTCTGCACATGAACTGGAATGTTATCAGCCTGAAAGAGGAAGGGAATCCTGCCACATGATGCAACAGGGATAAACCTGGAGGACATTATCCTAAGTGAAACAAGCTAGTCAGGAAAAGATAAATGCTGTATGGTTCCACTTATATGAGATACTCAAGGGCGTTAAATTCATAGGAACGGAAAGTAGAATGGTGGTTACCAGGGGTTTGAGGGAAGGGGTCACGGGGAGGAATATAGAGTTCCAGATTTGCAAGATGAAAAGATTCTGGAGATCTGTGGCACAACAATGAGAAGATACTTAGCGTTACTGGACTGTATGCTCAAAAATGGTTAAGACAGTACAATGTGTGTGTGTGTGTGTGTATGTGTATGTATTTAATCATAGTTAGGAGAAAAAAAGATAATCCTTTTACCTTCTCTGGCCAGCCCAGCAAGGAAAGAGCTTTCCCTTTTCAGAACCCATAAAATGCTTACAACTCTTTACTACTGGGTCCCTGAACTAACCCACTATCTCCTCATGTATTCACATGTGGTTTTTCTATGGGGCACGTTGTTTGAAGTCAGGAATAAAATTTTTGCCTTTTATTTTTTTATGGCACCTAACACAGTGGTTTACATAAATTCAGTCAGTTCAGTCAATCAGCTCAAGTAAAATTTGCTGATTGACTGAATTGATACTTCCCTTGATAGACTTTGGACTTTGGACTGTGGGCGGAGGGTGATGGGTGATGAAGACAGCAAATACGGAGGGGTAAGAGGTGTTAGTCCAAACTGCACCGTTCTGTAAGCTCCCTGCTATTTTGCAGACCTTGGTCAAAGTGAAACATGTCACAGGGGTTTGGACTGTGAGAAACATCCTGTGTGACCACCTGACTACAAGGCAGACAAAGGGCCAACTAAAGAAACATCCCTATTGTATCTTGCTGGGCAAAGGTCCAAGGAACACATGATGACATATCCCCAGAACAAGGGCTAGGACTGCCTCATCATGAGAACATCTTACCAATATCCTACTGGGTGGCAAGCCATGCTGCCCAGACCCCTCCTGCCCATACCTATAAGTACCCCCAGTCTGTAAGTAGCAGTGAGCTCTGGCATTAGGCTGTCCTGCCACCTCTATAGGTTTTTTGCCGGACAGAGAGCCTGCATTTGCTAAGCTGCCCTCTTTCCATGTATGTTTCTTTAACCCTTGTCTTCCCTTCAAAATCTAACAGTAGGCAGTGTGCCTGGGCATGAGTATATTTCTACACATTGCCTATGAATTGTTTAGGCAGTTGCGGTCTACTCATGGTTGAAAACACACACACACACACACACACACACACACACACACACACACACAATTTTTGCCTGCACAAAGACCATCAGATTGGGGAGTTGAAGAGACTTTGGATCCCTAATCCTGAGTTAGAGTTAGACCTCAGAAAATGATGTGGACTCTTGAAGGTTTTAGGCTGAAAAATGTTGGAAGGCGTTAACCTGGACCAACCGGGACATGTAGCTAATTTTACTTTTCTTTAGAATTCCTAGAGAAACCCATCCACAACTCTCTTTAGGAACATAGATCAGTGTCTTACAATTCTTCCGCTGGCAAAGTTTTTTCTGACCTCTCACCTCCATCCCTCCCGCTGCCATGTAAACTTCTCTGCTGAAATGGAGAACATTCTCTTGTCACTTTATCCCTTGTAGGTGCTTTTAAAAATTGGACTTTAACAGAATAAAGATCCCTCACATTAGGTATCTATAATGTTCTCTTTGTAGGGTGGATCCTCTGCTAAATTAATTGTCTGGTTCTCTTGAAAAGCAATCTTTTCCCCCAGTTCATGTTCCATTTTTGACCTAACATGGCCATTCTTGGCCTTTTGAATGGGATTTGCTTCTAGTCGGGAATTAAATTTCCATAGCAACGCTAGCAGCCATCTTAAAAGTCCTCTCCCCTGGCCCTATGTTAGTACTATGCCATCCTTCTCATACAGGCAGGTGGTTTGCCTCGTTATAAGCTGTGTGTATATTTATTCTCATTTTAGTCAGGGTGGACGACAGCAGTGGCAACTCAAACTACTAACAGGATGAACAAAAAATACATAAAGGAGTCTGCCTGCTTTTAGTTCCTGAGGGGCCTGGGCTCCTGAGGAAACACGGGTGTTTACTTTTTAGATTCAGAGCATTTTTTTTCCATAAAACTGGGGACTGGAGGTTTTCATCTTATTTCTAAATCACCTGAGCCTTTTTTTCTAAGCGGGACACCCTGCTAAGCCTGACACAGGAAAAAGGCCTGAAACTTAGCTTTTGGGATTTATCTGTTTGTTTAAAGTTTATTATTTATGGCTGTTTTTAAGTAAACCATAAGAAGTGTGAGGGTTTTTTCCCCCTCCAGAACTTACCACTCAACTCCCATCAGGCATTCTAGAAGGATCTTTGTTGACTATGGAATCAAGTCCAAACCCTAGAACATGACACTCAAGGCCCTCAATTTGCTGGCCTCAACCTACTTACTCAGTCCTAACTTTCTTAGATGACCCCCCCCCCCACCCATGCCAAACAGGATAATAGCATGTTTTCAGAATACTGTCACTGACACTGTCACCTCTCCACCTTGTGCACCTGAACCTGCAATACCCTTCCTTCCAACCCACCTATGGAAGTTCTGCCCCTTCTTTAAGGCAGGGCTTCCCAACTGGTGTGTTGTGAAGTAGGTTACCGCAGGATTCATTCCCCTTATCCCTGAGGGCAGCCAGATGGCTGGAGCCACCACAGAATCCCTCCTGGCCAGTGCTCCTGTCCATGGCAGCATTGTTCTTGTGGCCCAGTGAGTCACCCAGCTGTTACCATTTTCTGTGAGTGCCGTGTGTTGAAAAGGGTGGGAAGCCCTGCTTTTTTTTTTTTAGACGAAGTCTCAATCTCTCTCTGCCCAGGCTGGAGTGCAGTAGTGTGATTTCAGCTCACTGCAACCTCTGCCTCCCGGTTCAAGCAATTCTCCTGCCTCAGCCTCCTGAGTAGCTGGGATTACAGGTGCATACCACCACGCCTAATTTTTGTATTTTTAGTGGCCAGCCTGTTGGCCAGGCTGGTCTTGAACTCCTGACCTCAGGTGATCCGCCTGCCTCAGCCTCTTAAAGTGCTGGGAATACAGGCATGAGCCACACTGCGCCCTGACTGAAGCCCTGATTGGAGGCTCAGCTCAACTCGATCTCCTTCACAAAGTTTCTCCTAGACCCTCCAGCCAGAAGACTCTATCCCTCCCTTGGACACCTCCCCAAGTCCTTCTGGAGTGCCTGTGTTCTGCTTTGTATCAAGGGTATTCATTGCTTTTCTGGGCATCCTGCCTCCCTCCTCCCCCACCAGGGATTGGCAGCCCTGAGAATTCTGTTCTTGTTTAGCTACATGAAACAGTGTCTAGAACTGTGTCATGCATGAAATTGGGACTCCTTACATGCCTGTTGATTTGAAATCTAAAGCTTGTGTAACTGTAGGTTGTCTTCCAACAGCAACTGATATACTGCTCTTATTCCAATGACCCACCACTGTTCAAAATATCTCTGGAATTTTTTTTCTGGAATTATTTTCAGAGAAGGCTTATGAGCCAAAGAATAAAATTAATCTCTTTTCTTTACAATCAAACAATGTGTATTTCATTTTCATTTTATTGTCATTGTGAGTCAACAAGTGTTGTGGTTTTTTTTTTGTTTGTTTGTTTTTTGTTTTTTTTTTTTTTGAGATGGAGTCTCGCTCTGTTGCCCAGGCTGGAGTTCAGTGGTACAATGTCTGCTCACTGCAACCTCAGTCTCCCAGGGTCAAATGATTCTTGTGGCTCAGTCTCCTGAGTAGCCGGGATTACAGGTGCATACCACCACGCCCTGCTAATTTTTGTATTTTTAATAGAGACAGGGTTTCGCCATGCTGGCCAGGCTGGTCTTGAACTCCTGACCTCAAGTGATCCACCCACCTCCAAATATTTGTTGGTGTCTGGCCAACAAATATTTATTGATCCCCAGATACAAGGATTTTTTTTAAAATTTAATGTAAACTACTTGTCTACCTTATTGGAAATATTTGGCTCCAAATAAGTTTGGTCTTTTTCCAGAAATTGAATTTGTCCTCAAAACATTAAAGGTTTAACATCTTTGAGCAGGTTTGCAAGGAACAAAAAACAAAACAAAATGACAACAGTGGCCACAGCAACATCACTGGAATGCGAGGAGCCTTTCCAGGTAGCACCTTACAAAGGACAACATTAACTTGGAAATGTAAACTCTGGAGTGCTTATTAAAAGACTGTCTCCCTGGCTTATGTCACTCATTGCACAGATATGTATCATTCAGAGACCTAAGGGACATTAAGTGTGGTTTGTTTTTTTAAGGAGCTTATATTCTAAAAGAGGCTACATAATTCAAAGACTCTTGTGAGAAATCTCACTAGAATTGTGTTGACATCTGAGAAAACCTCCAAACTCATGATTTAATATGGTATGTGGTTAACATTATGTCATTTGGAGCCAACAGATGCAATTTATGTTTTGGCTCTGTCTGTCACCTTGCTGGAATACGTTGGGTAGTTACTTAAAATCTCTGGAGCTCAGTATACTTTCCTGTGTAATGGGAGGATGATATCTACTTTATAGAGCTGTTGTAAAGATGAATATTGTCTCTGGTACACAGCTATTTTGATTTCAAAGAAAACAGCTACAAATATTTGGATTATTATTTTTTTTTCTAGCCAATAGAGGGCTAAGGAATAAATTGCTATCTTCGGACTTTTGGAGATTTTGGAGACTTACATTATTGGGTTTTAAGACTGGATTTTAAGATGTTCTCTGGTTCCTGTGAAGAGAATAGTACAGACTTGACACTTGTTTGCTATAGAAATGGTAGGAGCTGGATCTCATGAAGAACTCCCTGAAGATGATTAGGCAGAGGAATGGATGAATGGAGAAGACTGGGGAATTATTTATTGAGAAGTGGGGGCTTAGTTTGCAGAGTGTATTAAAGCTATTCCTGATTTCTTCGGTTGGGACTTTTTTTGTTTTTGTTTTTGTTTTTTTTGAGACGGAGTCTCGCTCTGTCGCCAGTCGTGTGATCTTGGCTCACTGTGACCTCCGCCTCCCAGGTACAAGTGATTCTCCTGCCTCAGCCTTCTGAGTAGCTGAAAGACTACCGGTGTGTGCCACCATGCCCAGCTAATTTTTGTATTTTTAGTAGAGACAGGGTTTCACCATGTTGGTCAGTATGGTCTCAATCTCTTGACCTCGTGATCCGCCCACCTTGGCCTCTCAAAGTGCTAGGATTACAGGCGTGAGCCACCGTGCCCAGCCAGGACCTTCTTCTCAGCTGTGGGTTCTGCTTTAGAATGCAGCTGCCACTCCTTCCCCAGGCATGGGTGCTACAGCATGCTGGTCCAAGTTCCACTTCTCCAGAAAGCTTTCCCAGAGAAACATGATTATGCTAATAGAGATGGGTACTTTCTAAGTGCCAGGCACTGTTGTGGGCACTTCACATAAATATATTTATTTAACCCCAGGAGGTAGGTTCCTTAATGGTCTGTGTTCTATGGATGAGGAAACAAAGACACAGAGAAGTGAGCAAAGTAACGAAGCATCCCATCACTGGTTAGTGATCAAGCCTGAATTTAAGCCCAGGCAGTTCGGCTGCAGAGCAGACTCCCTGGTGCCACCCAACATCTCAGCAGCCTCCTCACTGCTCGACCCCACCCGCTTTAAGAATTAACAGGTGTGGCATGGTGGCTCATGCCTATAGTCTCAGCACTTTGGGAGGCAGAGGTGGGAGGATCACTTTAGCCTAAGAGTTTCAAGACCAGCCCTGGCAACATGTCAAAATCCCATCTCTACCAAAAAAAATAAAATAAAATAAAAATACAAAAATTAGCTAGGCATGGTGGTGTGCACCTATAGTCCCAGCTGCTAGGAAGGGTGGGAGGATCACCTGAGAGCAGGAGGCAGAGGTTGCAGTGAGCCAAGATTGCGCCACTGCATTCCAGGCTGGGCGACAGAGTGAGATGCTGTCTCAAAAAAAAAAAAAAAAAAAAAAGAAAGAAAAAGAAAAAAAAAAGAAAAAGAAGAGAACTTACAGATTATCTAAATGAATTGATTACTTACTTATCATGTTTATTGTTTGTCCCTCTTCCATCATCTCTAGGCTCCATGAAGTCAAGAATTTTTGTCTTTTAAAATTAACTGCTGAATCCCAAGTGCCAGGAACAGTGGCAGTATATGAGATGCTTAATAAATATTTGTTGAATAAATGAAGTTGTTAATACATTATCTTTTAAAAACCTTTTTTTTTTTTTAAAAGCATATTGCTTTTTAGGAGTTCTCATCTGTATGTCTCTGGGCCTTCTGTTGGTCCTATTTTGTACAGGTGAATTTCAACCAGTGTTACTAATCAAAATACCAACTCTTCTCCAGGGAAAAGTATATTCCCAGTCTGAAGGCTGTTTTCTGTGGGCACTTTTCTCAGTTAGAGACAATCATAAGCCTTGGAAATCAACTGGTCTTGGGGTTGTCATGGTAGACGGAGCCCGCAGGTGTGATTTTTCTGGCGTTTGTTGAATGTTTTTGTAGTTGAGCGTCTATGCCTGGTATGTATTCTTCTCTTAGCCACAGTCCCCTATTCTCCCTGGTGAGGACAGACAGCTGTCCACTCATCTGTTTCCTCTCCTAGCTCCTAAATGGAGCTACATGATTCTAGTCCAAGTCCATTATTTTTAGTTGAGGAAACTGAGGCCCAGAGTTGGGGGTGACTTGCCCTTGGTCATGTAGCTGGCAGAGCCTGGCATTCAACTCGCATCTGCCTCCCAGTCCAGTGTGGTTTCCCCCTACACCATGTGCCCTGGCAGGAATGCTCTGCCTGAGGAGGAATAAAGCGGAGGTCATTGTTCCAGGGGATAGGGAGTTTGGGGTGAAGGGACAAAGAAGAGGAGTTGAATGGTGACTAGCACCTCTCCTTGTTCTTTGCCACTGCCCTGCCACTTGTGTACATTGGCAACCCCTTCCAGTGATGGCATTTTTAGCAAATGGGAGGAGAATAGTAGGTCTCTCTTTTTCCCCCCACCCCCATTGTAATTAGTTGTCAAAAAATTTTAGATGGAAGGGGGAATGCTTGGGTCCTGATGAGATGATACAGCAAAGATTTCATTTCATCTTGAATTTGACATTAAACTTTAATAGTCTCAAGGACAAGAAGCCAAGAGATATCAGATGTAATGAGATAAAGCAAAGTTTCTCTGACAGCAAATTTGATCACAAATGGGCTCCGAGATTGCTTCTTTGATATAAATGAAACATAATTCATCTTCCAGCACCCCGAATGGGCTTTCAGGCTGGGGACGAAGCTGGCATCTCTCTTGCCTGGCACTGACAAGTGGCAGCACAGGGAGGAGGCGGAGGCTTTGGCTGGACCCTGCCAGGCAGCTCTGCAGCGCGGTCTGGAAGAGATGAGACAAGAAGCCTCGGGAGCTGTAGAGTGTCGGAGGGCTCAGCCAGGGGCAGGGAAGGGGGACACCTTCCTCTCTGAGCGCATGTTTTGGCTCAGGAGGCTGTCCTCAAACTCAGAACGGCCACAAGGGAGACCCCTCACAGGGATGAACTCTGTGGGAAATTGCTCTCCTGACAATTTCCTGGTTCGGGCATGACAGGGGCACAGCCATTTATTCTTGAATGTACTGTTCACTCTTTTCTGACATGTCTTCTTGAAACAGTACCTTCCTCTCCAAGAGTCCTGTGGCCAGCGCCCACATTCACACCAGCATGGTGCTGAGGTGAGGGTGGTATAGGGGAGTCCAGCCTCCCAGTCTCCAGCGGCTCCTCTGTGTCTTCTCACTGACGCAGAAATGACCATGTGAATGCCTTCAAAGCCTGCTCACCACCTTTCTAGGAGATTGCTGCCCTCAAATCAGCCTTTTGCAGAAGTTCAGCTGGCACTGCTGGTTAGGCTCCTCAAGTTCTAAGGTCCCTGATTCCTCCTCTTCAGGTCACAAATCTGTAGTGAATTGAGGACAGGTGCCTTAACCTAATGCCCCAAGACCTCTACCACCTGGTGCCTTCCAGCCCCACCTTCCGTTCCCTCTCTTGGGTATCACCATCATGGCCACAGCAGAGGGAGGGCAGCCCCAGGGCCAAGCACACCCTCCTCTGTGCTTTTGCTCTTGCAGTCCTGGCAGGAAGCCCTTCATCCCAGTCACATTTTACCTGCCCTTCTTCAACCTCTAAGGTTACATCTTCTGAGAAGTTTTCCTCCACAGCTCTGCCAGCAGGGAGCTCCTCTACTTGGGGTTCCCAGACCCGTTTATGGGTCTGAGTCTGTCACTGCTGTCTCACTGCTATTCCTGCATATATCTGTCTCCTCCAGAGCACGAGCTCCTTTGGTCATGCCTTATTGACTTTTGTACCTCCTGGGTATGTCATGGTGCCTGGCGTGGAACATGTACCTACTGAAGTTGCATTCGATGAAATTGAATCCTGGCCCATGGCACTGCCTTCTGTGCCAGGCTCAGTTTAGCAGATTGCCATCCCCTGAGGTTGAGAGGATCAGAACACATGTGCAAATACAGTAGTTTAAAATTAATAACTTTGTCCAAGTTTTTTCTTCCTCCTCCTCCTCTTCTTCTTCTTCTACTTCTTCTTCCTCTTCCTCTTATTCTTCTTTGACAGGGTCTTGCTCTGTCACTCAGGCTGAAGCAAAGTGGCACAGTCATAGCTTACTGTGGTCTTGGACTCCTGGGCTCAAGAGATTCTCCTGCCTCAGCCTCCTGAGTAATTGGGACTACAGGCATGTGCTATCATACTTGGCTAATATTTTATTTTATTTTTTTATAGAGATGGAGTCTCTCTATGTTGCCCAGGCTAGTCTTAAACTCTTGTAACCCTTTCACTTCAGCCTTCCAAAGTGGTGGGATTACAATTGTGAGCCATCACACCTGGCCCCAAATTCTTCTGGATTGAGTTTGGGATTGTGAACTCGAGACCAAATTTGAAACAGAAGATCTGCTGACATCGCCTCCTCTTTCCTGAGGGTCAGAATGAGAACTCTGGTTAAAGCATCTTTACCTTTCTCACCTGAAGACGGCCTGAAACACTCCGGTGGGGAGGCAGCTCTCCTTGGAGAGGAGGTATTGAGTTTGGCATTACTTAGGCTGAAGAAAGATGTGGCTGGGGAAGCTGGGCTAGAGTAGGGTATGCATGAGAGATAGGCTAGATCCAACCTGGGAGGCAGAATCAGAGCTGGGAAGCAAGGCCTGGTGTACTAATTCACGGGGAAGCTGAATGTGAGAGCTTCAGGTTCATTCAGAGCATAGATTCAGTCCAAATGCCCATCAACAGAGAAATGGATAAACACATTTTGGTCTATACCTACAATGAACTATTACTCAGCCATAAAAAGGAACGGGAAATCAGAACATGCTACAATGTGAAGGAACCGTGGAAGTATTATGTTACTCGAAAGAAGCCAAATACAGAGTTCGCCTATTGTATGATTTCATTTAGATGAAATGTTCAGAATTGGCAAATCCACACAGACAGTGGATTGGTGTTTT
Source organism: Cacajao melanocephalus (assembly GCA_963573385.1). Taxonomy (NCBI): domain Eukaryota; kingdom Metazoa; phylum Chordata; class Mammalia; order Primates; family Pitheciidae; genus Cacajao; species Cacajao melanocephalus. The sequence goes on from CAUYLG010028961.1 coordinate 25,134, forward strand.
TCAGGGGCTGGGAGTGGGAGAGATGGGGATAACTGCTTAATGGGTATGGGGTTTTCCCTTTGGGGTGATAAAAGTGTTTTGAAAGCAGACAGAGGTGGTGGCTGTACAACATTGTGAATATACCAAATGTCACTACGTTTTTAATTTGAAATGATTAATTTTATGTGGTGTGAATTTCACCATAATAAAACACCAAATTGTAAAATAACAGAAGGGAAGTGCAGGTATAGTCCTGGGGCATCTGGGTAAAGTCTACTGGATGTCTTTATTGTCATCCTATGCCATTCTATGAAGCCACACATGTGTGGGTGTCTACCAGGGCTGCCACTCTGCACATTTCCAGGGCATACCACCGGCATGATGGTCCATGTGGATGGAGCTTGGTGGCCCTGTGTTCACCCTGGGGTGCCACTGGGACTGCGCCTGGGAGAGGGGTGTGCAAGAAGCTCTGGGCCAGCCTCCTTTATCCATGTCTCTTTCTCCCATAGTCATGGTGTGATTCATTTTCCTCCCTGCAGCTGCCAACCAAGGGGGCTGACCACTGATAATTAAGATCTGCTGGGTGGAAAGATGGCCTCCCCCTCTGTGGCATCAGTCTCTATCCCTGCTGTCCTTCCTGTCTCCCAACACAGTGGTCATTGCCAGCACTCTGGAGATAGAGTGGGCAAGGGAGGGGGGAAGACCCTAGGTGATGACAGAAGGGACCCAAAGTCATTATTTTAATGGAGTCATTGGCTGTGCTTCCACATCTTCTTATCAATGTCATTAGAATTAATTTGATTGCATTCTCTCCCTCCTCTCCCTCTCTCCTTTCTCATCACAAATGACTTTCCTATGCATATGTTACTCAAGGGGATGACAAGGTTCCACATGGCGGGCCCTTCAAAGCAGTAATGGCAACTCATGGGAGCTCCTGCTTACACATGGCTGCTTACAGAGGCCTCATCTTTCTGGACATCAGCCTCTCTTGTGCCCAGAGCACTGGACACAAGAAGAGGATCCTAAAGAACATCTAGCCATTGCTGGCTGATGTCTCCCTAGAGTACTAAGAAACCCCGTGTCTGCCTCCCATCAGCCACAACGAAATCTAGCGACAAGAGCTCTAAAGAATTTTGCTTTGCTGTTTTATGCAGAATTCCTCAGCCACATGGAATTCTCCATCCTCGTAGTAGACTTTTCTCCCCACCCAACCCAGGCCTCATGGATTAGAAGCTTGTGAGGCACTTTACAGTGGTTGTGGCGTAACCTGCCTCCTGTGTAAGGGTAGAGGTAGATACCGTCGGTTTCAGAGGTCTTGGACTTTGCCGTTGACTGGCCTCAGAGGGAAGGAACTGTGAGTGGGGATGAGAATGGTTTGCACTCACAGGTTACTGTCTAGTGGGTGGGGTCTCTAGTGGTTCTTTCACTGTCTCTTTGTAGCTTGGCTTCACTGATACTGCAAGGTGAAAGGAGAGCTTTCTGGATTCTGGAATAATTCCCACTTTCCCCCACAAGTGCAGTCTTCCTTGGGCAGCCAGAGAAGCCTGCCCCATGTTGCCTTTCTGAAGCAGCTTCATAAGAGGTCCCTGGTGAGTTTGTTGACTGCCAGTTTGGACTTCAATAGGGTTGGAAGCAAGGAGTACATGGCAGCTGCACACAGCACCCACATTTAGCCCTTTGGCTGCCGCACTGTGGTTGTTTGCCTGGCCCAGTGGTCTGCAAAATCTGATGGATTCTGGAATCTATGGGTTGGACACTGAGGAACTGTACCACTCTAGCAAGCAGCCTCTTGATTGCACATGTGGAGGAATGCCTTGGAGATGGCCACCTCTTCTGCATTCCTAAAGGAATCGGCGTCATTCCTTGTAGAGGTGGAAGGGGAGACTTAGACCATAAAACAGTGAGGCTGAGTGAATGGAACCCAAGAGAGTCGGGAACTTGTCTAAGTCCCGCCTTGGCCACTGTCTAGCTATATGGCCTTGGCCAAAAGACATGTTTCCTTTATGACTATATTAGTTGGCTAGGGCTGCAGTAACAAAGTACCACAAATTGGGTGGCTTAGAACAACAGAGATGTATTGTTTTACGGTTCTGGAGGCTAGACGTCTGCAACCAAGGTGTTTGGGAGGGCCATGCTCTCTAAAACCTGTAGGGGAGCTTCTTCCTTTCTTCTTCTGGTAGTCCCCGCATTCTTTGGCTTGTGACAGTATCACTCCAATCTGTCCATGGCATTTGCCATGTGTCTCTTTACATTGTCTTCCCTCTGTGCATGTCTGTCTCTAAGTCCAAATTTTCCCTTTTTATAAGGACATCTATCATATTGGATGGAGGCCCATCCTAATCATCTCATTTTAATTTGATTACCCTGTAATTAAATAGGGTCACATTCTGAGGTGCTGGAGGTTTGCACTTTAACATATCTTTTAGAAAGGGAAGAAATTAACCTGTAACGTGGGCCTTGTCTCCTTACTTGCAGAATGAGGGTTGACGTAGGGTCCTTTCCATCATAGACCTTCTTGGACCCTGTGCCATTTGTCAGGCACTGCCCCCAACTTTTTTTTTTTTTTTTTTTTTTGCCAATGTAAAAAAATAAAAAGAAAAAAAATCTGAATTCCCAAGCAGAGGAAAAGACAGGTTTTTCATCAGTGATTGTCAAACTGTAAGATTCTCCCAGGGAGCAGGTTACAATTGCGGCATTCTAGTCCCACTCCCAGAGATCCAGATCCAAGGGGATTGTGTGGGGCATTAGGGATCTGCACGTTCACAAGCTTCCTGTGATTCTGAGCAGATGGTTCTCAGACCTCTGTGTAAGAAATACCACTGTAACTCTTGGTCCTTAGACTCAGGTTCTGTTCTCCCCTGAGAAGTGGAGGGCTGGAGGCATGTAGCCCTTAGCGCTTTGGACCTCCTGCTCCAGCCTTGGTCACTGCCTCATACAAAGACAGCTGTGGCAGGCGAGGCCCCAGCATGGCTGCTGTCTGGGGCCTTCTCTCAGGTTCTGGGGAGAGAGTTTAGGCTGTGTGAATAGGGCAGAGGCTGGGGGAGAGGTGGGCAGCCCCCATCACCTTAAGGCCTGTGACAAATAGCTTTCATTATCACTGAGAGGAATAAGTCACGTTTTGCAGTCCCAGGTATCTTTTCTTAATTGGTGAGATGGAGCTGATTTATTTGTTAATTAACAGATGGAGCCGCATGCAGTAACGTGGTTTGTTTTATTTATACTTGACGGGTAGGGCTTCTAGGGAAGCTCCTGAGGAGGCAGGATCTGCCTGAAGGAGGGGCTGGGACAGTGTTTGTGATGGAAAGGTGTCATCCTCCTGGTGGGGACCCTCAGGACTATACCCTTCCCCCAGGCGTACCTCATATTCCTTTCCTGACCAGAAAATCAGTGCCACTTCCCCGTGGGGTTGGCAAATTTGTTTGGTTGGGTGAAAAACCGAAGGTATTATTTATTAAAAAGTTCAACATGTTCCTCCTCCCTTCCATTCCTTCTTTCTCTGTTTTTTTAGAAAAAGAGGGAGAGTGAGAGAGAGGGAGAGAATGAGAGGGAGCCCTTCCATCATTTCTTTATTCCTTTTTTCCACAGAGACTGCATGTCTGCACTGTGTCAGGTCCTGTGCTATGTGCTGGGGAACCATCGGGGAATACTGCAGACACAGCCCTTGCTCTCAGAGATCAGTTGCTCTCCTCCAGATAGTGGGGTGACCCTAAGAGGCTGCTTTGTTTACCTTATTCTTCCATGATCAGAGTGAGGGAAATGAGACCCGTGACCAGAAGATGCTTTGTAGCCACTGGCACTAAGGCAGACCTGGCCACACTGGATAGACACTTGGTAGGTGCCTCCTTTAGGCTAGACAGGGTTGTTAGGGATAGTGAGCCAGCTCCAGGACAGCTGCAGTATCACTGGGAGCCTTTCTTTTCCCTTGAGGAGCTTCTGTGGGGCAGAAGGCTGAGCCTGCCTCTAACAGGTGTTTGCAGCCGCCTCCCCTGATGTGGGCACTCCTGAGACATGCCTTCCCCCTAGCCCCATGACTCTTAATTTCAAAGGTCAGTACCAGGCTTCCAAGGTGTCCCTTCCATTTGATCCATAGCTCAAATTCCCTTTAAAAGACTGGCCAGTCCATGGCCATGTCTGGGGTGAGTATCAGATACTAGTCAATGTCTACTTGCTTTATAATGATAATTTATAACTTAAGATGTTTGTTGGTTTTCCAATTACATTGCGCCTGAGCACATTTAATTCTCTTAACAAGCCTTCGAGATAGGTCCTGTGATTACCTTCACTTAACAGATGAGAAAATGGCAGTATAAAGAGAGGAAGGTCTCCACGGTCTCCCAGCTGGTGAAGGGCAGAGCTAGGACCTGCTTCTGGAGCTGGTGCCCTAAACCACATCCACTGTCCTCCTCCCAGCATCGTGTAAGCCTTGTCTACTGCCAGATACATATCTACACCCATACCCAAATCTACCTTTTAAAAATGCATCTATCTGCACATGCTCACACCTGCATGAATATCTGGACCCAGTTTTGCCTCGTAGTCAAGTACACTGGAGGGAGATGCCAGGTCTGCCTTCTACTTGCTGTTTGTCCTTTCCACCCTGCCTTACTATTGCTCCTGTTCTGTGTCCGGAGGGGCTTGATGGCAACCTTTTCAGGTAGGCTGAATAAAGAAGAAGAGCCGCCTTCAGAAGGAAGCAGATGCAGGCGGGTGGCATAGCAGCCGCGGAGCCAGATGATCTCCGTTCACAGTCCTGCTCTGCCATGTACCAGCTGGGAGACACTGGGCAAGCTACCTCACCTCGTCAGGCCTCAGTTTCTTCCTGGATTAAATGGAGCTGATAGTACTGGTCTCATACAGCTATTGTGGAGAGTAAGTTAGTGAATGCATGTGAAGTGCTTATCACAGCGATGAATAAATAGTGATGATGGTGGTGATGATATTGACAAAGATAACGACATGGACATGATAAAGATGATGAAGAAGGAAAAGGAGGAGGAAGAGATGTCAGTGCAGTATAAAGGCCCTTGTGAATGCTCTCCCCACCAGCCTTGGGAGAATGTGCTCATCTCTCTGGTCCAGGAGAGGCTGCCTAATAGCTATGGAGGATGCGTCCCTTAGGAGAAATTTTAAAGTCTCTTCTTTGTGCAGCACAACCCCTGTTCATAGCATGCCCATCCTCCAGGGAGCAGCTTGACAGTGACCCATCTATGTAGAATTGCAGCGCCAACTTCTACTTGGAAGTGCCAACTTCCTCCTTCTATTCAACTCTGCAGAGCCCTTTGCTCAGTCTATGAAAGCAGATGGCATAAGGAATTAGAAAGCCAAGAAGCTTTGCTAAGACCCCCAAGAAGGTAATAGTTTCTGCCAAGCATTCATACAGCTGCCATTGTGCTCCAATGAGGTGTCAGGCCCTTCATACAGTAGCCACAAATAACCTTGTTAAAGGATGAGTCAGATCATCTCCCTCTGCTGCTCAGCACTCTACAAAGGGATCCCCATTTCACTCTGGAAGAAAAGAAGTCTGAGCTTTCCAGTGACCTCTCGTGCCCTGTGGGACCTGACCTCCCATTCCCTCTCAGACCTCACCTTCTGCTGCTCTTTCCCACTGCTCCAGCCGCACCTGCCTTGTCTGCACTGCAAATAGGGCAGGCACTTCTGCCTCAGGGCTTTTGCACTGGCTGTTTCCATTGCCTGGAATGCTCTCCCTCCAGATAGCCCCATGGCTCACTTCCTTGCTCCTTTGAGTCATTTTTCAAATGTCCTAGTCTCTGTGAGGATCACCCTAAGGACCGTGATTTAAATTGTAAACACTTTCCCCAGCTCCTTACTCTGTTTCATTTTCCCCTTAAAAACATACACCTTCTAATACACTTAGAAGGTAAGTCTAATTGTCTAATTTATTGTGTTTTACATTTTCCCAATTAAAATGTAAACGCTATGAAGGCAACAATTTTTGCCTATTTTAACATTGTAATCCCAGTGCTTAGACCAGTGTCTGGCACATAGTAGAAGCTCAATAAACATTTGCTGATGGATGAGTGTGTTACATGTATTATGTGCTTTACGTGGATTCTCCTAATTTAGAACTTGCAACAAACAAGGTAGGAACTGTGATCATCCTCACATTATAGATAAGGAAACTAAGGCCTAGAGAGATTAAGCAACTTTTTCAAGGCCACACAGCTGAATGATGGCAGAGCTAGTTTTGGAAGCTAATATCACTTTAGAGCCTATGCTAATGTTAATTATACTATGATTTTTATCCATCCATCCATCCATCCATCCATCCTCTACTCATCTTTACTTCATCTACCCATCTATACATCTTTCCGCTGTCCATCCATCTATCTTTTCTGTCTCTGCCTCTGTCTCTCTCTCTCTCTCTAGCAAAATCTACCTTGTACCATACACTACGATGAAGTCTGTGGACCCAGAGAAGAAATGATACATAACTGAGTGATCATTGCCTTCAAAGAACTCACAGTAGTACAGCATGATGGGCCTCTAAGGGGCTATACTCAGGTTTTTAGGAAAGAAGGTTGGTTCTTAGCATCACTAAGCTGGAAATTGGAGATAATTTTCTCCGAGTTCTGGCTTCTAGTAATATTAATCTATTTTCATCTTGTCCATGTACCACAGTATTCACAGACTCTGCACAAAAATCTCTACATGAGAAGGCAAAAGTATCATCTGAATATATATATTTTTAGTGCCCTGACACAGTGTCTGTCTTCTGAAAGCTCCTGGTAGAAATTAGAGGAGGTGGGAGGCATGAAACTGGAATTATCAATATATTGCTGCTTTAGCAAAAGATGACCCTGGTAGAAAATCACAAGGAAGAAACATGATGAAATTATTTTTCTATTTATGTGCAATCCCTAAGGTTGAAGCTTAATTTTTTCATCTTGATCAGTGAAGTGTCTATGTAAAGGGAAATTTGAACCTGGTTTCCTAGTATGAGATGCAGATTTTGTGCAATAGTTTCCTACTAGTGAAATGTAAACACAACTTTATTTGTTAATAATATGACGAATATTATTACTTCTAGCAATAAGAGTTAACATTTCTTGAGCATGCACACTGTGCCACACTTGTGCTAAGTGCTTTACATACATTATTTGACTTAATGATCACTAAACCCCCAATGGGTAGGTAATATTAGATCTATCTTATATAGATGGAAGCAGACTTGGAGAGAGCAATAATGTGTTCCATCTAGCCCAGTGCCTGGAATATAGTGAATGCTCAAACAATGTTAGTCCCCTTCTTGGCTACTCTCCTTAATAGTACATTATGGTTGTAGAAGCCTTGAACTTTCTTAGACACACCTGGAGTCCATTAGTATTTGCTGCCTATACCACCTCTTGGGTGAATGAGTTTTATAAGCTGACAACCAGCTGTGCAAAGCAGTAGTTCTTCCTTTCATTTGTTTTAAACTACCTATTTCAGGCTTCAAGTGGTGCCTCGGTAGATCCAGTGATTCAGGAGTTGATGAGCACATTCATGTTCGTCTTTGATAGCCTTTAATCTTGCAGCCATTTATTGTGCACCTGCTAGGTGCCAGGCGTTGTGCTACTCTGTGCGGATACAAAGAAATCTTCCTTGACCTTAAGGAGCACTTGCTTAAAAGACTTTGATGACTGGACTTGGTAATATAGTTGTGAGGAAAATGGACTTTGGAATCAAGCACGCGGAGCTGATATATTTAAGCACGCAGGTTGTGCACTGCACAACTCCAGGTGGTGCCATTCACATTGAATACAGTTATGCACTGTGGAGTTGTGCAGTGCACGGCTTGCACATAGGCACGTGGTGACCTTGCAGCTAGGGGTGGGGGGATGGGGGTCACAAGCAAGTTACTAATATTTTCTTTAAGCTTCTGTCTCCTTAAACGTAATATGGTAATCCTACTACCTTCCTCACAGGGTTGCCTTGAGGATTAAATGAGATCATGCATGCCGAGAGAAGATTACAGTGGCTGGCACATGGGAGCTGCTGAGTAAATAGGAGCCTTTATCATCTTGTCTTTCCAGATTCAAGAGTGTGCTTTGCTGTGCAGTGAGCTCTAAACAAGTCTGATCTTATCTGTGAAGGCTCAGACCCATCTGAGAACATGCACATGGCTTATTGAGACCTTGGCACTAATCAATAGAAATAGTGTTCTCAACTGCTGCTGGAAGGTTAGTAACCTCTTCGAGATTCTGCTGCTGAAGTGGCTGCACGGAGGTCTCGCTATCTCTTTCTTATAAAGATCAGACAGAAGAACAATACAAATTCTTTATTATTATCATGCAATAAATATTTGACATTTGTGCTTTGCCAATATCTTTGAACATCCTTCTTGGACTTGGGTAATTTGTACAGATTGTGATAATTTTCCTAAGGTAGGAGCCAGAAGACTTGCATCTCAGCTTCTTTGCAGCTGCAGCTGGCTTGTGGCTGATATTTGGCCAATTAGACTCATCCATAGAGACTTGTTTAGAGGGTGGACAGTATGCAGAGGCTTCAGGCAGAGGGGGATCATTTTTCTGGGCAGTGCAGTGGTGGAGGAGTTTGGTTCTTTGAAGACTGTGGCTTCTGACATAGAGTCCTGAGCATCATAGGAGGCAAATGGAGGCAGTACGATTTCCCAGAAGAGCACCCCCAGTGAGATTGGGCGTGAGTCCTGACTGTGTGGCTTTGGACATAGACTCTTGAGTCGCTGGGAGCTACCTATGTCCTTTAATAAATAGTTTTTTTTTTTCACAAGAACTAGCCAGAGTGGATTGGTTTATTTATATATTTAAGAAGGCTGGCTCACATTGTAGTAATATTAATAATGATATAATATTTATAATGTAACTACAAGCCCTTCCACATCAGCTTTGGCAAAAGTGATTAGGGATCTCAGAACTCCTGGCACTTCTGGAAAGAATGCCACTGCCCCACCCACCCTGCTATGTTCCCAGATTCATCACCTCAGAGTCACCTCCTGCTCTCATCTCCCAGGGCCATTTGTTGATCATGGTTTATGTCAATGACATGAGAAGCCTGGGACTCCTGGGTCACCCCTAATGCCCAGAGTCTGCTCCCCATTGGGCTCTTTTTCTGACTTAATTTCCCATCCCCCACCCCGCCCTTGCTCTTGCCTTCTGGGACTCAGGGTCTGGCAGCAGCAAAGGCCCATTTCTCAGTCTCTTCTCTGGACATTCCTTGATTTTCCCCTAGGTACAGCAGCTCCTGGGGGTCCTTTTCCTTCTTACCACCATCAAACTTCTTGGCCTGGACACCTCCAGGAACAAGCACAGGAACCATCCTTGCTTCTCATTACTGCTTCCACATTGTTCTCTGTCCCCCTTCTAAGAACCCCCAGCATGAAACTTATGTCATCAGGTGATGTGGTAACCTAATGACACCTGGTGACTTCTTCTGATTCTTCCAAGATTTTAGCCCCTGGCTTACTGTCTCTTTGCTCCAACCTCTCTCGTACTTCTTGGGGATTTCAGTATCAATGATGTTTTCAGGACCATGATGTCTCAGTTCTTCGACATTCTTCTCCGATGTGCCTGTTCTCCATCCTGCCCCAGCCACTCACCTCATGGTCATGCCCTGGACCCTGTCATTGTCAGTAACTTCCCTCTTCCGAGAGATGCATATTAAGGGGCCCACTCTGTGACCCCTAGTTTTATCCTTCTGGCTCACAAGCTCTGGTGCCCTGACTCTAACAATCCTTCCCTCGTTGACACATACGATTCCTCCATCCAAATACCCTCTGGTGCTTTCTGCCCATCTCCGGTCCCGCCTTTTATTTTTATCCAGCTTAAAGTCCATCGTTGTAACCACTCTTTGCATACCCCTCTGTTCCTTTGCTCCTCCTCACTTTATATTCAAGGAGCAAAACCCCAATCCTGATAAAGCCTGACTGTGTTGACTCAGAGCTTACACTTGTGCAGCTGAATGGCTGGGGAAAAGCACATCCTAATCTGTCTGATTTTCCTTCAGCTCAAGCAGGCTCTGTGTGCTGCGCCCACCTTCCCGTACTTTCCCACTCTTTTCACTCTCCCCTTTTTCTCCATGGCTGTTTCATTCCTTTTGTCCTCCCCAAAGCCTCAGTGCCTCTTCCCTCTCCTTACTCTCAGTGACTTCACATCCTGCATCACCGCCACCACATGTAACCCTCCCTCCCATACACCGGTGCCTGTTTGCTGGCCTCTCTCTTGTCACCAAGGGGAAACTACCCATGCTCCTGGGCAAGGTTGGTCCTTCCACGAGTGTACCTGATCCCACCCCTGCCAGATTTCCAAGGGCATCCCTCTGCCATTCTCCCTACTCTCTCCTGCATCCTCAGTTTCCCCCTCTCTGCTGCATCATTTGTCTCAGCATAAAACATTGTTATTTCCCCTACCTTTAAAAGAGTTCTCTTGACCCCACATCTCCCTTTAGCAAAACTCCTCAAAGGAGTTGTCCACCTCTGTGCCTCCAATTCCCCTTCTCCCATTCCATCTTCAACTCATTCCAATTATGCTTCCCTCCCACCTCTGAAACTGCCATTGCCAAGGTCACAAAGGAGCTCCGAATTGCTTAATCGAGTGGTGAAATTTTTGTCTTCATCCAACTTGACTCATGGCTGACATTGGACAGAGCTGATGACTGTTGACTTCTCAAAACGTTTTCCTCACTCACCTTGCAAAGCTTGACCTCTCCCGGTTTCCTTTTTTCCTCCCCAGCTGCTTTGAACTCCCTGTCCTCTCAATAGTGGAATGCCCCTGAGCTCAATCCTTGGACATCTTTTCTGAGTGATCTCATCCAGTTCCATGGTCATAAGTTCATAGCAGATAAGATGACTCTCCAATGTGTATCTCTAGCCCTGAACTCCAGACTCATACTCAGTTGTTATTTGACATTTCTACTTCGATGCCTAAAGATGAAGCACTGATCTGTCCTCCAAACCTGCTAGTTTGCTAGAGCTGCTGTAACAGTGTTAAAAATCGAGCAGCTTGAAAAAACAGAAATGTATTGTCTCACAGTTCTGGAAGCTAAAAGATCAAGGTGTCAGCAGGGCGGTGCTCCTTCCGAAGGTGCTAGGGAAACACCCATTCCAGGCCTTTCCAAGCTTCTGGTAGTTCTTGGACTGGTGGCAGCATCACACCAGTCCTTACCTGGTGCTGTCCCTGTCTGTGGGTCTTTGTGTGCAAACTTCCCATTTTTAAAAGGGTACTAGTCATATTGGATTAGAGCCTACCCTAATGACCTCGTTTTAACTTATCTATATCTGCAAAGACCTTATTTCCAAATAAGATCACATTCTCAAGTATTGGGAGGTAAGACTTCGATGTATCTTTCTGAGGGGGACAAAATTCAAGGTATAACACTGCTCCTCCCATTTGATCTCATTCTGGTAAATGGCAACTCCAGTCTTCTACTTGCTCAGGTCAAAAACCTTGGAGTCATCAGTAACTCCTGTTTTTCTTATACCCGAATAACCAATCCATCAGCAATCCTCTTGGTTCTGCCTTCAAAATGTATTCAGAATCTAAACAGATCTCATCACCTCCACAGCTACCTCCCTGGTCCAAGCTACTCTCCTTCATCATCTGGATGAATGGCAACAGCCTCCTATCTAGTCTCCCTGCTTCTGTTCTTATCCCCTATAGTAGCCAGAGTGACCCTTTATAAATGTTAGACAGTGTCTCTGCTCTGCTCAGAATCCTTCCATGGCCCCCCACGGTATGTAGATTAAAGATCAATGGCCTGCAATGTGTTACATGGTTCACACACATCTTTATTTCTCTGGACTCATCTCTTACCACTCCCTATTCCCTCCATCTGTTGCATCCACCCTGGCCTCCTTGCTAGTTCAGCCTCAGGGCCTTTGCACTTGCTTAAAATGCTCTTTCCCTGGATAAGTACTTGGTTTGCTCCCTCACTTCCTTAGATTTTGTCCAAGTATTATCTTCTCTGTGAGGTCTTCCTTGACCAACAAATGTAAGATTGCAACTCTCCCATCATCGCTTCTCTCACTTTATTTCCTCTATAGTACTAAGCTTCATCTGACATACTATATATTTTTCTTGTTTATTTCTTGTCTGTGTCCCCAACTTGAATGTACGCTCCTTGGGGACAGGATATTTATCTATTTTGACCATGTTTGTATCCCTAGGCCTAGATCAAGGCCTAGATCACATAGGTGATAGGAAATATTTCTATTAGTAATTGATTAATTGAATTAATAACAATAATTATTATAATGGTGAACTGACAACAATTAGCAGCATTTGAAATATGGTCTCCATTTAGTGTATCCTCCCAGGAGCCTGGTGAGGTAGATCTGATCCTTGTTTTGTAGATGAGAACACTTAAGGCTTGATGTGATGATTACTAGCAGGTGACATTGCTGTGAGGTTGGCGAAAAAGTAATTGTGGTTTTGCATTAAAAGTAATGGCAAAAACCGCGATTACTTTTGCAACAAACTAATTGTAATAAAGCAAGACTTGGCTTTGGAATCAGACCATCCAGGTTCAGATGCTCACTCTGCCTCTTTCTATGTGTGTCTTTAAGCATTTCCATAATTTCTTGAAGCCTCAGTTTCTTCTATAAAACAGGGATAATTCTTATGTCATAAAAGTGTCAGGAAAATGAAACAAGTTAATCCTTGAGTGGTGACTGGTAAGTAGTAAGCACTTGATAGATGTTAGTTTTTATTGTTATTATTCTCCTTATTTATTATTATTATTATATCCCACTGTTGAGGCAAGAAATAAAATTGAGGGGAAGAGATTCTCTTTTGGAATCTTTATTTTATTTTGACATCAGCTCAGGATCCAACTACAGCCTTCTTTTGAGATTTGGGAGTTTAGGATTTTTTTTTTTTTTCAAAATGCTCAGTCTGGTTCAAGTCTCAACCACTGTATGTTTAGTGTTAGTGTGTATGTGTATGTGTGTGTGTGTATGTGTGTGTGTGTGTGTGTGTGTGTGTATGTTGCTTGTGCCTGTGTGTCTTTATTTTCCATTTACTTCGAAATTGATAGATTTCCAATTTAGAGCAAGGGGGGATCAGGAGGGAGAAGGAAAATGGAGCTGCCCATCAAAATTAGCAGGGAAGTGGGTAAAGGTCATTTGATCACAGCTTGGCTGCGCTCTGAATTAACCTGCATAACAGAGACTTGTTGAGTTTGCAGCTCTTTAAGGCGCATATTAACACCAGGAGGAAGGCAAGGAGACACCCTGAGAAAAGGTCAATTTGTGGCTGCTCAAATCAGCAGGGCTCCTGGAGAAACTTGGCTGGAGAAGTCAGCTCCGGGCCCTTGGGGTGGGGAGCAAGTGAGGAAAAGTCCGGTCTATGGAGGAGGGGAGGCCCGGGTGCTTCTTGGGGGCAGCTTCTGCAGTCTGGCTAACCTGTGAGAACCCTGAAAGTGCAGCTGGGAGGGACTTCCTCCAGAGCTGGAGCTACAACAGAAAGGGAATTATAGAGAGGTGAACACCGCATCCAGCAACAACTGCAGATTCATTAATCGTCTATGGGGAAAAGAATGGGAGGTATTTATATGATAAAGATGCTGGGAAATTAGAGGGAGCAGCAGTGCTGTTTACTGTTTTTATTTTATTTTTATTATCATTAAATTGCTTCAAGTCACCTGTAATTTTCTTAGGCTGTCACAATTACAAATCTTCGAGGATTATATAAGACACACAGAGTCAGAAAGGTATAATTTAAACTTGCAGAGGTCTGAAGGCCTCAGCTCTTTTTCATTACCTCCCTGGCAGTTGGCACTAATGGGTTGAATTAAATCACCCCCCAAGGCAGGTCCCAGTTTCCAAGCCTTGTGGTTTTGCCATGAACTTGGGCCATGGTGGACAGCTGTGCCCTGGAGGGAGAAGGCATTACCTAACTGCATAATCCTGCTTTGCCCCAGAATGGCTCTCTGTCTGTGGGTGAGTCATTTGTCCTCCCTGTCTCTCGGTCTCTCCAGCTGTCATGTGGGGATATTAGTCCATAACTTAGTGTGGTTTGGCTTATATAAGACTATGATTCCTGTGTTCTGGCAACAGTTCTCTGACAACAGCTGGGTGTCTTGCAATTCTATTGGATTCTGACACTAACTACTGGGAGTCAGCATCAGATCCCACAAGTCAGAGGGCCAGGTCACCAACAAAACCATCCTTACTTCAGATATCACTTGCAAATGGGGTCCCCGGTGCAGGGGAGAAAAAAGTAATATCTTTTCCTCACTCATTGCAAGGTTCATGGCTGAGATCCTGTAACAAAAGACAGATTAGCAAGAAAGAAGAGCATGCAAATGATTCTGTAACAAAAGACAGATTAACAAGAAAGAAGAGCATGCAAATGATTCATTACAAGTTTTTTTGTGACAGGGGACCATTCAATAATGAAGGTCCAAAGACCCAGGGAAAACTGTATTTTTACGGGTAGTCATGCGGAAGTATGATTGGAGAACAAAAGGGTGTACCCTAATGGAAATAAACTAGGAAAAACTTAGCAAGGCCTGTTTGTTCAGATTCTCCTTGGCATCCTTGTGTGATAATTCTTTCCTCTGAGTATAGGCCAGGACACCTGTCATGTGAGGGTATTCAGGGGAGGAGGGAGGGAGAAGGTCAGAGAGTGACCTTCCCAGGTTTTATGGCCTGCTCCAGGGAAGAACAAGTGAGGGGCAGTTCAGTTTCTATGATCTATTTCAGGAAAGAGCAGGGGGAGAAGGACAGAGAAACCTTCCTGCTTCTGCAGTTTTCTCAGTTTCATTTCACTTAAAATACTCAGTATGCCAAGGTGCTATACTTTGGAGTAGTGTCTCTTGCACTCCATCACTAGCCCACCTGTACGTCTGTCTGACTTGGCTACAAATTCAGGTGTTTGCATGAGTCCCCTTCAGGTTCAATAATTTTCTAGAACAACTTTGGGGAATCACTAAAAGTGCTGTACTCACCATTACAGTTTTGTCTTAAAGGATACAGCTCAGGAACAACCAAATGGTCAAGGTAGGGGGATGGGGCACAGAATTTCCATTCCCTTTCCTTGCGAAATCACCCTGCTAGCACATTAATATGTTCACCAACCAGGAAGGTCCACTGAGCTTTGGTGTCCAGAGCCTTTATATGAGTTTCGTTATGTGGGCATGATTGATTGAATGAACAGCCATGTGATTGAACTCAATCTTCAGTCTTTCTCCCCTCCCTAGAGCTGGGGGCTGGGGCTGAATGTTCCAACTCTCTAATCCCACGCTTGGTCTTTCTAGCATGGCCAGCTTCTCCCTTGAAACTGTCTAAGGGCTCACCATTAGCATTTATAAACTTGACTATGGTCAAAAGGGGCTTGTCATGAATAACAAGATATATTCCTATCAGGAAATTCCAAGAATTTTTGAAGTTCTGTGCCAGGAACTGAGGACAAAAATATCATAGCTTCCAAGCTGTAGTTTTCTTTGGAATCACTACAGAGCATGTTAAAAGTTCAGCTTCCAGGGTCCTGGTTCTCCAGGTGATTTTGATACAGTAGGGCTGGGCTGGGACCCACAGGTCTCCATTTCTACCATTCCCTCAGGTGAAGTTGGTGTGGGTGGGCTATGTGTCACTCATTGAGGAATGCCGATATTATGTAATGTACAGTGCATGCATGGAATTGCTCTGAAAACTGTGCTGTTCTCCACAAATATCAGGCATTATCACTTGGACTGTCTCCTCCTTTGAATAGATTTGATTGTCTGATATATTTTAAGTGTAACTGTAATTAAATACTAGAGCTGAAGGATACTGAGAAGCCTTAGGTAATCTAGTTCCCTGGAATTCTTAGAAGTACTTTTAGGGGCTGCACAAGGTTGGAAGATGAAGTCAGAAATGGGGATGTGCAAAGCCTAATGGAGACTAGAGTTGGGCCATTCACAATGCTCCTTTAGCGATTCCTGCAATACTCTCCCTCATTTTCCCTCATTCCCTCCTTGTTCATCCCAATAATGGGTGAGTGCCACTTACTACCTCCACCCCAACTCCTAGGCTGACTATAAAGTGTGAAGCCTGTGTCCTCTACAAATCTGGGACCTCAGCTGTGACCTCAAAACTCTTGCAAGTTTCCAAATTGATTTCTTGACTGTGATTTTAAGACACCCCCTAAAGAACCACCTGGGAGAGTGATAGTGAATTGGTATTTTTGCAGGATGAACAAAAGAATTGGCATTTTGTTTTGTTTTAATTTTTTTTGAGACAGAGTCTTGCTCTGTCACCCAGGCTGGAGTGCAGTGGCGCAATCTCAGCTCACTGCAACCTCCACCTCCTGGATTCAAGTGATTCTCTTGCCTCAACCTCCTGAGTAGCTGGAATTACAGGTATGTGCCCCATGTCTGGGAAGGTTTCACCATGTTGGCCAGGCTGGTCTTGAACTCCTCACCTCAAGTGATCCACCCACCTTGGCTGGGATTACAGGTGTGAGCCACCATAAGGGCTACCCCAGGACCCTCCCTAGCTCACCCCTGGTCTTTCCTGTGACCTGTACCACAGTCTGCTTTGCTTTGTGATTCTTCAGGTATGCGTCAGCTTCTGAGATTTTCAGCTCCTTGAAGATGGTAACAATATCAATAACAGCAGGTCCAATGACACCTACTATGAGTACCAGGTTCTTTGCATACAGTAACTTTGAAACTTATAACTGTACTCCAACTTAGTTGTAATCTCCAGGAAAGTGGGCCTTAGGAAGGTAAAGGCCAAAAAGCTGACAAGTGGCAGGGAGGAGACTGACTCCAAAACCCACTCTCTTTCAACTCCACAGCATGGCTCCCAAGGCAAAGAAGACAAAATCCACATTTATTGAGCACCTACTGTGTGCCACTGCTGGTAGTGATCCAAAACTGGGCAAGATCATCCCATGAAACTATATATATATATATATATGACTAGAACAGCATCTGGCACACAGTAGGTGCTCAATAAATGCTAATTGAGAAACAGATGAACTCAGAGTCCACTCTACGCCAGAGCTTGCTTCCAGGGTAGAGGCTGAGACCTCCCAGACAACTGTGGAAGGAACCCTGGAGCCTGAAATCTCATTCTGGCTCAGTCAAATGCAGTTCCGATGACCTTGAACAAGTCTCCCAGCCTCTCCAAACCTCATTTCCTCAGAGTGAAATGAAGAAGCCAGATGATTTTTTTCTAAGGTCCTTCCAACTCTAATAGGTGAGGTGATGTTGGGGTCAGTGAGTTGTAAACAGGCAAGGCAAATACAAGCAGAAGTCATTATTTTAATATCCGAGATCCTTTCAGCAGCAAAGGCATTTCTCTGGTTTTTAGGAAGGTAGGATAATTTCCTTTTGGAGGCCAAAGTTCCCAGCTTGCCTGGGCCATCAGGGACACAGGGGCAGAGGACAAATGGCCACTGCTTTCTGTTTCATATGTTGGGGGTGTGCTGCTCCGAGAGCCCTCCTGTCTCATGGGGCACTGACTTCCATGGGATCTGGCCATGCTTGGCAGAGAGTTAATTAATGTCTGCAGGGCGAGTTAGCAGAAATAACAATTGCTTTGATTAAGGGAGAGAGATGACTATGAGCTTTGTTTTAAGTAAAATGGACAAAGACAGGATAAGAAATCATCCACTTCACCTTAAGTACTGGGGCCCACTGGTGTGGCTTTCTTCTGACCTGGCTCTGGCCCATTCGGCTTCCCCCAGAAAATGAGGATCCCTTCCAGTTATGCCTTAAAAGGACCCTTATTTTTGTTGTTATCCCAGATGCAAGAATCAAGACTGCTGTGGACTTTGTGAATATGAATTTGGAGAGAGGCCCAAGATGACTAGGAAGCAGTGGCTGAGGGCAGAGCTGATGAACCCGGGTGCAGAGTTGGGGAAGGACACACAGCACACCACGGATAGTTAGTGTGGCTTACCCTCCTGAGGGCTGCTGTGTGCAGACTCTGCCCTCAGCTCTTCCCTGCATTTTCTCATTTGATCTGCACACACATCCAAGGAGGAAGCGTGAACTCTCTGGTTCAGGTCACTCTGCTTGTAAGTAATGGAGCCACAATTCTAAGGCAGGTTGGTTTGTTGTGGGTGACAAAATGATTGCCCATTACAATATTACCCAAATGATTACCCAAGACAACCTCCTCCAGGGCCAGTAGAACACAAGGAGGATGGAAAATAATGAGAACAAAAGAACAAAGAGGAGCCAAGAGCAATGAGCTTAAGAGGGGAAAGGACTGGGCCCCAGGGGTGCTCACACTTGCCAGGTTAGCTGCTGGAAGCTTCTAAGGCTAACATTTGTCAAGCACCTACTGTGTGAGAGGCATGGTGCTGAGAAGCATTGCAGGTGTCCGCTCATTTAATCCTCACGGTAACTGCATGTGGTAGGTGTGCATGATGTTTGTCTGGGTCAGCTTGCCTGGGCTAAGGGAAGCCCAGATAGCGGGTAAACATGATTTCTGGGTGTGTCCGAGAGGGTGCTTCTGAAAGAGATTAGCATTCAAATCAGTAGACTGAGTAAAGAAGATCACTTTTGCCCAAGTGGATGAGTATTGTCTAATCCCTTGAGAGCCTGAACAGAACAGAAGGCAGGAGAAGGGGGAGTTCTTTCGCTCTCTGCTTGAGCTGAAACATCCATCTTCTTCTGCCCTTGGACACTGGTGCTCCTGGTTCTCAGGCCTTCAGACTCAGACTAAATTACACTACCACTTTTCATGGTTCTCCACTTTGCACACAGCATATCATGCGTCGTCTCAGCCTCTGCAATCATGTGAGCCAATTCCCATAATAAATCTCCTTTTATGTTTCTCTCTATATATGTAGATATCCTATTGGTTCTGTTTCTCTGGAGAACCAAACTAATACAGTGTTATCTTGCACAGAAGGAGATTAAAGCTTGGAGAGGATAAACGCTTTGTACAAAGTCATGCCACCAGTGAGCGCTGCTAGAATTTGAATCCAGGTCTGTCTACTCTGAAGTACATGCTGCTTCCACCATCCAGCACTGGCTCTGTCTTTGCAGAACATCACAAAATGCTGCTAAGTCAAGCGTTGGCATAAAGCACATTCCTCATGCCCAAAGGGAGGGGGAAGGGAAAAGAGTGGGAGTGGAAGCAGGAAGAGAGAATACTTGTTGAGTACTTCAAAGCATCTGCCACTTGGCTAGGTACTACACATGTGTTTAATCTCATTTAATTCTCACAACACCCGGTGGGAGGGGCATAATTGCCCACATTTTGCAGATGAGTGTATTGAGGCTCAGAAATGGCAACTGATTTGTCTAAGGTCACAGAGCTAGTGAATGGTGGACCAAGGATTCCTGTCCAGATGGGCCCAGCTTCAAAGCCCAGGCTAATTAAAAATATAATTTTGTGCTAAATCCAATAGCAGCTTATGCTAGATTCTATTAGAGGCAAGCCATAGCAGAGGCCAATAGTTAAAAGTAAGTTTATAGTGGGAAAATTTACAATTAAGGCAATCATCAATTAACTTATTTTTCTGGGAGCAGAGAAAGGTTTGCTGTTATTGAATTTTTGCTGAGGCAGAATCAGTAGCCTTGTTTCCAAACCATGGAGTGCATTCAATAAAGCTAGAGTTAGAGAGAGCAGCTCAGGGAAGCTGACCCAGGCTGCATGCCCAGAAAGGGGACCGTTCGAGAGCCTTCTGGGCATGAAGAGCAGGCGGGAAGCACAGCCAGGTTAGGGGCTGCCTAGGAGAGTAGTTTTGGCTTCAGCCGAGGCTATGCATAGTATCTGCCAGAAAAGATCATATGCTTTCAAAAAACGGAAACTGGGAGCAAACTAATATCATCATTTCTCTTCCTTGCTCAATAACCTTCAATGGCTCCCCGTTGTATCCTGAATAAACCCCATAAGCCTTACCGTAACATTCAGAGCTCAGCACAACCTGGTCCCAATTTACTTTTCTAATCCTGTCTCCCACTAATCTTCCCACATAAACTTCATGCTCAAGTTAAACTGGTCCACTTTTTATTCCATGAACCCAATTCTAGGTCTTGGGCTGTATCTTTTCTCTTTCCTCCTTTTCCCCTCCAAATCTACCTACTAGATTCCTGCTCATTCTTCAAGTTCCATTCCAAGACACCCTCCTGCATGAAGTCTTCTCTGACTGCCCCTCTAGAAGCAAACTCTCCCTCAGGTCATTACCCTGTACATGTAGCACTTGATGCCTTGAATTGGGATTATTTGTGAATATGTCTCATTTTTCCTACTAGGCTCATTCCTTGTGGGCAGACCCTAAAGCTCACACCTGCAGGTATAAGAATTAAGCAAGGCCGGGCGCAGTGGCTCACACCTATAATCCAAACACTTTGGAGGCCAAGGCGGGTGGATCACCTGAGGTCGGGAGTTCAACACCAGCCTGACCAACATGGTGAAACCCCATCTTTAAAAAAAAAAAAATTAAAAAAAAAAAAGAATTAAGCAATACCTAATGAACTAAAATGTTAATGTCTTATCTATGACGTCCTTGTATGTAAATAATGGTCAATTTTTAAATTCAACAATTAAAAAAGTACCTTGAACTTGCTTAAAAGTTAGAGACTTGAAACATTTTGAGAACTAGGCTGCTTGGAGTTCCTAAATGATATTCACTTACTTATTCATTTATTCATTCAAGATCTTTGATGTGGATTGATATATTTTTTTATGAAACTCTTGTTTGAGAGCCTGAGGATACAAGTCCTCCACGAGTTTGGGTCTATCAGGAGCTACAAATGCCACGGGTCCTCATTCAACCTATGCTGCAAAAAGTGGCCTTCGGAGCAAGATTTATGGCTTGCCAGGTATCCATCTCCTCCTGGGATTGGGTCAAGCCACAGGAGAGAAATTGAAGGGTGCTGCTATTAAAAATTCTTGGTAACAAGGCAGGTAATTTCTCTCACGTTCGGCTCCCACAGTGCACTTTGTTCATGCCTGGAAGAAGCAGAAACTCCCAACCACAGAAAACCTCTTGCCAGTTTGCCCAGCAGCGCTGACACCTACCTTGTTTCTAGTATACTTGTATGTTTGTGAAATGAAGTCAGCATTGTCGCAACTTGGATCAGTCACACCCAGTTAGAAAGACAAGCGTACCAGCTCTGGCCAAAAGCCAAATGCTGCTCAGCTTCATCATTCTCTGACAAATCTGAACTTAGCTGGATTTTAAAAAAATCATCATTAAAGAATCACCATTAAAGAATGATTCATTGGCCCTCTCCTTTTGTGAAAGTTGGAGAACAATCTCATTTTGTGTAGCAAGCAAGAAGACGTTTGCCCTACGTGCTACATCTCTAGGCAGCATACACAGCAGTTAAGAATGTGGGGCTTTGGGGTTCTTTTGAATCAACCCACTATTTATTAGCTGTGGGTTTTGTGGGGATGTCTTTTGGCATGCTGGGGGTGGTAGGGGTTGGGGTTCAAGATTCTTGATCTTGCTGTGCCTTTGTTTTCTCATGTGTAAAGCAGGATGAATAATAGTACTGTGTTATACTTCATAATTGGCCTGATAATTAGATGAAGTAAACAGCGTCAGACAAGGAGGAAGCACTCAATGAGAACTATCTGTTATTAGACTTACAACTGCCAATGAAAATGTAACAGGCTCAGAACATCTGCTATCACTGCCTTACACCCCCAACATTAGGCATCTCTGAAGAAACAGAATCAGTAGGATATATAGAGAAAGAGATTTATTGTAAGGGATTGTAGAGGCCAAGAAGTCCCATGGTCTGCCATCTGCAAGCTAAAGAGCCAGGAAAGCCAGTGGAGTAGTTCTAATACGAGCCTAAAGGCCAGAGGACCAAGGGAATTTATGGTATTTAAGGCCCTGACTGAGTCCAAAGACCAGAGAACCAGGAGCACTCATATTCCAGGGCAGGAAAAGATGAATGTCCCAGCTAAAGCAGAAAGCAAACTCACCCTTCCTCCACCTTTTGTTCTAATCAGGCCCACATTGGTGAGGGAGATCTTTACTCAGTCTCCTGAGTTAAAGGCTAATCTCTTCTGGAAACAGCAGGAATGTTTTACCAGCTCTCTAGGCATCCCTTAGCCCGGTTAAGTTGACATAAAATTAACCATCACAACCCCAAAGAGATAAGCCTTGTTTCTTTGCTTCTTTTCCCTGAATGATTGCCCAACTAAAGCTCAAACCTGAACATGAAGTTTTTGGCACTTTGGTTGAATGTGATCCTAATTCAAACTTCCTTTATTATTCAGGTGCATGCAACACACACTCATTTACTGCTTTCTTTCAGCGAGGTGCTGTGCTTGTCTGTGAGAAGTTAAGAATAATAAGATAGGGGAGACAAGTCTTTGCCCCCAGGGAGCTTATAGTGGGTTGGACTGAAATAAAGGTGCCTGGTTTCTGTAAAACACCACCAAGTGTGAGCACTATTGAAAATTAGGTGCAAACCCAGAGGCTGGATTATGGGCACAAAACGGTATCACTGTCCTGCCTTATTTAATTATGGTTTCCCTTCTTTGCTAACATCAAATTAAAAAATCCTTGCCACGGTAGTCTGGCAACATTGTTATATTGTCATTCTGCAAATTATGTGGAAAGAATGAATTGTTTTGAGGGTAAGCTTCAAGTAAATTTATGAGCTTATGAACAAATTGCCCATTATTGCTTTCAAAAAAATTTAAATACTGAGTCAATTGACTCATTTCCAACCTTCAAAAAAGAATACCATCTCATGCATTTCTGGAGCTTAAGGTTTATAAATCTCGCTGCCAGGAGCATTCCCTCTGAGTGCTTATAACCATGGTGCTGTGAAGGTGGGAAAGTAGGAATATGCTCGGCCTCCAAGTAGAGATGTGGACCGAAGCTTGCAAGGTTCAATGTCTTGCCTACGTTCATGCACTAGGGGAAGTGGTAAGGTTTTGGAACCCAGGACCCTTGACTTCAAATCCACTGTTCTTTTTGCTACATTACTCTATAGTTGTCAACTAGTTATGCACCATTTAACTAACATTTAATTAGCCGAAAGTGGAAACGGATAACCTTGAAATTAATTCAAGTTAATGTTAAATGTTGCTAACTTTTTATTAGTTGAATGTTACCATTAACTTTTCCAATGGCTGCTTTTTTGTACCCCTTCACAGCAGTGAACAAAATTGAGTAAGTGCTCAATAAGTATTTATCGAATAAACAAATAGCTTAGCTGGCCCGGTTTGGCTGCAGGGTGGGGTTAGAAGGTTGAATCACTGAAGACAAAGTTGAGCATTTAATTCACTCTTTCATTTGTCAAGTATTTATTAAGTCTCTATGTACTGCACTCCCTAGAGTAGGCTATTGCACACATGTGGCCCTTGGCAAGTTTTTTTAACCTCTCTGAGCCTCGGTTGACTTGGCTTTTAAAATAAGGAATAATAATAGCACCTAACTTATGGGATTGCTATTAGGATCAAATAAGATGATGTATTTAAATAACTTGGTATAAAGCACATGGTGGTGGGTGCTCTGTAAATGGTAAAGATACTAATTATCAATCTCCGTGCTATATACTTATGTGTGGTTCATACCTCAAGGTTCCAGAGCCTGCAGTGAAGTAGTTTCTTGCACTCTGGATGGCAGGGAGGGAAAGCCACAGTTGATTTGTTTTAGAGAAGAGGAGGGCAACAGAGACAAACTGTGGGGGCAGAGCTGAGTTCCCAAGGTCCCAAATGGAAAGGGCCCTCCTTTTAAATTTTAGGTGACAATGGGGAAAGGGACCCAAATACCGTGGTTGTTGGTTGCATGCTACTCTCCACGTGGGGCCCCCACTCAGCATCCTTGGTGAGTTCTGGGTGCTTGGGCCCTAGATCAGATGTATGTGCAGGGATGCAGCAGGCACAGGAGCTGCGATATGGGGACCATGCTAGGTTGCTGTCACCAAAAGACAAAGCTGACAAGGAAGGATACAGAGAAATTCCATCTGCATCTGCAGGTCCCCTGTCCCCTCTTTACAATGGAAAGAAAGAGATCTGCCTGGGGCCCTAGAAGGTTCCTGCCTCTACCCTCTTCCCTCTTCCATAGGACATTGCTGAAGCTGAGCACTGGGAGGGCAGAAGAAAGACCAGAGTGCCTGCCTCATCTCCTGCCAGAAAGAGGAGGGGTGAGTGTAGGCACAGAGAGACTTTCCAGAGTGAGTCAGCCTAGTACAGGCTGCAGCTTGGGTGGGAAGCACTGGATGGAGTCACTCTAATGAATGAAGCTGCTGGTGAGCTCATTTACAGAATGACAATCGTGCTGGCCCCACAGCAGCAGCTGCCGCCCACCCCTGCCGGGGGAAACCACTTAGGAAGACAGCAAAGCAACTTGCCACCAATCTATCAGCATTGGCTTCCATTAGGGATAGGATGGCCACGGAGGCCAGAGAAGGCCAGAGTGGCCGGGGCAAAAGAGACACAGCACTGGTGCCAGTTTCATTTTAATGGGTTTCCAAATCCCAGAGAGATTCTTGGGGCAGCCTTAATGGACTGAGAAAATGGCTGATCGTCTTCAGGCAAGTGGCAGCAGTCTTCAGCCCTGTCTCCCATGGAGAGAAAGAGCAACGTGCCAGTGTTCTGGTTGAATCTTACAGGAGTGTGACATGTATCATAAATTGTCCTGGCTATTCCGAGAGTTATTTTCTTTTCCCCATTTCTGTGTGTCGGATGTGTCCTGTCTGTGTGTTCCCAGCCTCTGTGTCTCCTGATCTGTCTATCCCCAAGTTTTTCTTCTCTAGTTGTTTGAGCACTGGCTCCCCACTAGGAAGGTGGTGTTGCACCCCGGAGCAATGGTGCTTGGAAGTCTGTGGGATTTTGATGGTCTCAATGACGAAGGGCAGTTACTGGCTATCAAAAATCAGTGTATAGAGACCGGGGATGTTAACATTCTGCAGTGAACAAGAGTGGCCATACAACAAACTCTTATCCCACCCCAAATGATAACAGTGGCCCTGCTAAAATATAGGGAGGGAGAGATGAGGGTACTCAGGTGATTGGGCTCAAGGGGAGTGACTCGTGCTAATCAGACTCACAAAAGATGATGAAAAATTGCAGAGGAGGCTAGATGTGGTGGCTCATGCCTGTAATCCCAGCACTTTGGGAGGCCAAGGTGAGTGGATCACCTGAGGTCAGGAGTTCCAGACCAGCCTGACCAACATGGTGAAACCCCGTTTCTACTAAAAATACAAAAATTAGCTGGGCATGGTAGTGCATGCCTGTAATCCCAGCTACTCAGAAGGCTGAGGCAGGAGACTGACTTGAACCCAGGAGGTGGAGGCTGCAGTGAGCCAAGATCATGCCATTGCACTCCAGCCTGGACAACAAGAGTGAAACCCTGATCCCCACCCCACCCCCCATGAAAAAAAAAAAAGAAAAATTGCAGAGGAATAATTTACAAAGAAGCTCTTCCTTTTCAGTGGACAGAAGTCTTCTATCTGGAGTACTCCTTGAACAAAGACAATAAGGAAAGCGAATTAATAGTCCAAAGGTGAGCATGGATTAGGGGCTGTTTCTTTCTGAGGTCTAAGGTGAGGCCCCCATGAGCTGATGACTCCCTTATGACCACTGCAAATGCAGAATACCTGTAGCAGTCTGTATCTCTCTCCATTTGCCAGTGCTGGATGAACGCCAGTAAACGCCTGCTCTTTAGGCTGCTACTACTTGAAGACCGAAGTAACAGGGTCTTTGCTCTGGAGTTGTGTTTTAGAGGCCCCACTTTGGCCTTCCTCCTACCTGGGACTTGGAATTCTCTGCTGGAACAGCCCCAAGCCCACTCCCAAGGCTTCTTCCCCAGATCTATCGCCGATGTGAATATCCAAGGCCCAAAGATGGCTAAAGATCAGCTGTTTTGCAGGGAGTAGGAAGACAGAACATAAACATGTGGGCTGAGCTTTGGGGTAAAGCCGGATCATCATAGCCTTTTCCCCAGGGAACCCCAGGATCTTAATTATGGTCACATCCAGTCTTCCTGGGAAAATGCCTGTGTTACCTTGATTGAATTTGGGGGCCATTCATTCACCAGACCTTGAGTTTCTCTCCCGTGACTTCTCAGAAGGTTAATCACATACATTTTGTTGACTTTTACAAATGTCCATATCCCTTCTAAGGGTTCCCTGTGGCAGATGAGGGGGTGGGGTGGGGCTGAGTGTGGTGTCGGCCACACTCTCTGTTACAGCTCTGTTCTTATTATGTCTGTTCTTGTGTCTATTTGCCCCAGTGTTTTATTTCTTTTGTTTTCTTAAAACGTCTACCTTTTGGGGACCAGGGCACACAACCATAAACTTATCCCATCAAGCTGTAAATTTGCAGGGCTGGTGTAACTTCCATATAAACATTAGAGGTGTTGATGTTTCAGGCTGCAGTTCTAGCAGTTTCTTTGATCTTTTACTGACCGGTAAATTATTTATTGGGTCTGTCATAAAGATATAGCAAAGCCTATAAACTATATTTATAGTATCACAAAAGTCTCCCCTCCTACCTGGCATCTTCAGATGTAGATCATGGTCCTGATGAGAACGCAGCAGCCAGGGTATTTTTATGCCCTTTCTTCTTTCCTTTCCTTTCAGCTCTTTGCCTTCTTTCCATGATTTTGCTTCTTTTTTTTCTATCCCTTTGAGGTCCAAGGTAAGGTTTTTGTGAGGGTTGTTGTTAACGCCTCAACACTACTCCCTGGCCTCTGGGTGGCCACATCTCACTCCGGCCTGTACCTCAGGCGGTTCTCAGCTCTTCCTTCTAGAAACCTGACATTCTCCAGGCCCCAGCCCATGACTCCGGGCCCAGCGGCAGATCCATTCCCCTGCAATCCATCTGCCTCAAAGGCCTAGAACACCTGTCAACCCCTGGGAAAATGAACTGTGCCTAATCAATGGCCAGTTCCTACTGACACTTTGGGCTGTCAGGAAGGGAGTTTACTGCAGAGTGTGCGCGCGTGGGCGTGTGCGCCTGATTGCGGATGCTCGGCAGCAGGCGAATGCCAGCCATTAAACACCTTCTTTCGTTTTATTTTTCCTTTAGCTTTTAACTAGTACCTTCTTCAATTAAAGGGGCAAGGCAGAGCAGACAAGGAAATCAGTGGATCTCTTCCCAAACATCAATAAAACAAATTTCTCTCCGGGATACCTATTTGTTATTTGGATATCAGACTGACTGTAATCTGTTTCCATTTTCCTTCTACGTGTTACCCGCCAGAAGCTAGAGGCTCAGCCGTGGAGATCCTGCTGTTTCCATTTGGCTGAATGAGGGGGTAGATTAGATTCCTATTTGCTATGCGGACGCTTCCATCTGATATCCATTAGATGTGTCAAGAGAGCCCTGAAAATGTGTCCCCCCTGTTTATTTTGGGTGTATTGGGGTGGGATAGTGGTTGCAGGGGAGTCTTGGAAGATGCCACCAGTTGCCTCGAAGATAGCAACATGGCTTTCTTTCTTTCTCCCTCTGCTTGGTAATCAATCATGGCCCAAGTCATTTATATTCCAGGAGACAAGGATGTCAGGAACTGCTCCTCTGCTACAAGAGGAGAAGAGGCTAAACCCTGGTCAAAGGTGGGCAGAGTGCCTTTGAAGCAGCACCCTAGAAAGTCTAGAGTGTAAGGTTTGCCATTGTATAGCTGAGAAAACTGAGGTTCCAAGAAATAAGGTAGATTGTTTCCATTCTTTCTTCTGTCTTCTCTCCTGCTGCGAATTCTCTTGAGGATTCTTCCAATCTAGCCACTTCCTGCCCACCCACTCCCCACAAAAGTCAGACTATGTCATTCCCATATGGATTTGCAGCTAATCAGGAAGGCTGGGGCCATGCCTACTATTTTGCTGTGTACTACAAGTTGCCTAGCATGGTGCTGGGCATAAGAGGAGCTCACGATATGTCCCTGGGTGTCTGAACCCTCAGAGTCACCAGTTGTTTTAAAGCTTTTGTTTATTAAGTCCTTACCACATACAAGTTTATTTAAACCTTGCCCAAGTCTTATGGACCTCCTTCCTGTCCGCCGAGAGGGACCATTCCTTCTGCCTTGGCCAGCAGGCCTGCCTCTCCTCTTCCTTCCCACTTGTCCCTTTTCCAGCCCACCTCCATCAGTGATGTGTAGCGGGGACAGCCTTTGCCATTTGCATGGTCCTCTCCTGCCCCTGGCACCCCATCAGCTGCTGTGTTTCAGGTGTCCCCCATTCCAGGGGGACGACTCCTTTTTAAAGAGGCTATTGTTTCCAGTGACACTGACAATCCTTCGGAATTGACAAGACCTGTCTCTGCATCTCACCGCCTGCCACCGGGATCTCAACCTGAGGCCTAAGTGACTTGTCATCTTCTCTTGTCAGTTGCCGGCTGGTGCTCCTGCTCCTCCCTCCCCACCGGAGCCATAATCCTCTCCCTTTGATAACACAATTGTCTCCATGGCACTGAGCCGCCCTCACGGCACTGCAGGGGCTCTCGGCCCATGGAGGAAGGTGGAAAATAACAGTAACAAAGACCTTCTTAAGAAAAGAATAACATCCATCTCCAGGTCTGCACCCACTCCCCTGCTTCTTCCCCTTCCTCAGGAAAAAAACTGCTAGCAGAGAAAATACACAGAAACCAGGGGAAGGGCAGAAGGCCCTCAGACAGAGGGCTCTGTTTACCGCTGCTGTTCCTTCCGAGTGAGATTACTTAATTTCCTATCTAAGCAGCATGCCGGAGAGAGCTGGCTCCTGCCCTGGTTCCTCAGCAGGACAGGCCCGGCTTCCAGAAGCTGGTGAGGAGCTGCTGGGCTTTGGGCTGGCCTCATCATTACTCCTCCTTAGGAGGCCATGGGACTTGGCTCTAGGAGGCAGGGAGCCGGGCAGGAATGGGAAGACAGTGCAGGGTTTGGAATTCCCAGCAATCTCTCTGCAGTGCTTACGGCTGGGCCTGGAATACAGTTCAGCTCACTCAAGTGAGTCCCCAGAGTTTTGTATGTTTTGAGGGTTCCATTCAATCCCCCAAGCCTCTGTGCTGGGCTGCTTCCGAGGGTCTCTCTCTCTCTAGCTGTGTAATCTGAATGCCAAGAGTTCTGGGCCAGCCCTCAGGGTCTCAGGGCTGGCTCCTCCTCCTGTGCAGGGAGCAAAGCCTGCTGGAAATCCACCTGGATCTGTGTGGTCACTCAGTAGCAGGAGAGGGCTCTGTAAGTTTTATAACCTTAGGTTTCCTCACCTGTAAAACACACTAATAGTCTTACTTAATCTATGTGATGATCACATTTGTTCCAGGACCACTCTACCCCCACCACAGATATTAAAATTCGTGGATGCTCAAGTCCTATAACAAGTCATGCAGAACCCACAGATAAGAGAAGTTGGCCCTTGGTATCCACGGGTTTTGCATCCTGAGAATACCGTATTTTCAATCCACAGTTGGTTGCATCTGACGATGGAACTCACAGATACAGAGAACTGACTGCATAAGGAAACTAGGAAGCTCTTTGTGCAACTGTGTTTATGATACTGTTGCTTATGAATTCTTTGCCTCCTTAGGTCTTAGTTTCCTCATCTGTAAGGTAGAGGGTGACCTTGCTGACCTCCATGTTATTATAGCATCACTCAAGGAGGTGGACAGGAAAACCCTTTTGGAGTGTGAAGCATATGACAGATGGTGATCTGCAACCTTCTTTTATACCTGTACTCCTATCCCTTAGAGGAGACCGAAGAAGATAGAATTTGTTTTAAATGCTCAGAAATGGTTTCCAGGATGCCCAAATCCTTATTGTCCCTTGCTAATCCCCAGCCCCTACTTGCTTTGGCCTCACATATTCCCCAAAGTCTGTTGTTGCATCCCTGCTTAACCCTCTGTCCCCAGAACAAAGGGTAAAAGTCACGCATAGCTAACAACTAGGCCCTTGGAGATCAGGCTCCCTTCGTCCTCTTGCCATTCTCCCATTCACAGCTCTGGTGAACCTGAATTTTGACTTGTTAGAAAGTACCATGCTTTCTCTGGCCTCTGGGCTTTTGCACATGCTGGTTTCCTGCGTGCTCCCTCCTACTCATCCTTCAAATCTCAGTTTAATGGCCACCTCCTCCAGGAATCCTTTTGTGTTAGGTTGTGCGTCCCTGATCCAAGCCCTAGCAGTGCATTTTTTTCCCTCTACTGTAACTGACTCCTTTCTTATTTATGTCTCCCACTTGACTGTGAACTCCACAAGGGTAGGGCCATGCCTTTTGTTCTTTGGTATATTTCTGGCACCAGCACAGTGCCTGACATGTAGTGGGTGCTCAAAAAGCATTTGCTGCAGGAAGAAATAGCAGGTCGGTTTAGGATAAATTAAAATGAGTTGGACTCTGCCTTAATCATGTTGCTTAGAGCGGTTCTATTCATTGAGTGGAGCCAGACTGTCCACTAAGCCCAGCAGCTCCTGGGTTGCAGACCTGCCTGCAGAGGAGTAGACATTGTGTGGCAGACATCATATCAAGCAGAGCAGGTAAGAGTGGGATGAGGCAGTTCTGGGTGCCTCTGACCTTAGACCCCTGCTACCCTCCTCAGCCTTTTTTCCTAAGCCTAGGTTCTTTCACAGCCAGGCTGACCTTGTTCATTCCCAGCAGAGGTGTCTCTGCCACTGCCCAGGCCTTTGCCTCGTTTCTGTCTTATCTGGATTTCTTGAGCTGAGCAGCATTGGTGTGGGAGGAGACAGACGGGACCACACCCAGCTAATCCTGCAAGGAGCTCTAGCCTGGCTCTGGGAAGTCCTATTGGAATATTAATATTCTGAGGAGGAAGCCAGTGATTACATTTTAGACTTGCAAATGGGTTTGGAAAATAGGCTTTGCTGAGAGGTGGGACAGACAGCTGGACCAGCAAGCAATAACAGTGAGCAGCAGCAAGTGGTGATTAAGGAAGAGATTTGCTCCCCAGAAAGGGGACTCTCCAGGGGCTGCTTCCTAGTGGGAGATCTTTTCAGTGAATTCATATAGGCAGTTCTTGCCTTCCTTCAGAGGTAAAAGTCCCTGGGTATTGCTTTTTACTGTCTCTCTCTCTCTCTGAAAACCAGAGAGAAAGAATACACCCAAAGACAGGAGAGCACATACTCATACATAAGTGTCTGTTGAAGAATTCATTCACTCATTCATTCATTCATTTATTCATCCATCCATCCATCTATCCATCCATCCATCCATCCATCCATTTGTTCCCTTAATAATATATACCCTTCCCCTTTCTGTTAGGTTCTGGGGACACCACAGTGAGGAAGACATTCATTTGTCTGTCCACTCTTTCCTCCACACCCAGGATGTAGTCTGGGTCCAGAATATAAGTCAAAACATGTGCAGCTGCTCAGTTTGTCTTTATCAGACCCAGGTCACTTTCTATCCCAAAGCCCGGCTAGCACAGTGGATATGTCACATAGACACAGGTTGGGATGGCCTGGCACTCTGACCATCTTTGTGTTTCCAGCACCATATCACTAAAGGAAAGAACCCAAGGAGACCTAGGGGCACCAGGCCCTCTGGATATCACAGCTCTCTTTCCAGCTTATGCGGTGCCTGGTGCAAACGAGAAACCAGAACTCCTTCCTGGAGACACATCACTGCCACCTGCTGGAAAATGCTCACAGCAAAGATTCAACTCTGCATGGCCACAGTGCCAATGGTGCCACCTAGATTTGCCCAGTGCTCTATTGCCTATCCGTGTGGCCTTGGTCCACTGCTTAGAGTGATCAACTCTGCAGTCTCACAGGGCAGTGGCTGCTGCCAAGTATCTCGAGAGAAAGGTGCAGTGTAATGCCCAGCGCCAAATACCTGACGAGCCAAAATCTATGTTTGTTTGCTATTTAGTACATATTTCTAAAGTTCTATTAGATGAAAGACAACTGAGGGTAGGAATTTATATGCTTCCAAACTACATGTGAAAATCTGACAAATGAAAAGGTAGAAAGTTCTCTAAAAAGATCTCATTTTCCTTTTTTTTTTTTTTTTTAATTTTGAGATGGAGTCTCGCTCTGTCACCCAGGCTGGAATGCAATGGCATGAGTTCAACTCACTGCAACCTCCACCTCCTGGGTTCAAGCAATTCTGCCTCAGCCTCTTGAGACAGGAGAGCACACATACTCACATAGGATTACAGGTGTGTATCACCATGCCCAGCTAATTTTTGTATTTTTAGTAGAGACAGGGTTTTGTCATGTTGGCCAGGCTGGTCTTGAACTCCTGACCTCAAGTGATCCACCCGCCTTGGCCTCCCAAAGTGCTGGGATTACAGGCATGAACCACCACGCCCGACCTGTTCCTTCTTTCTTATCTGTATCTCTTCTCTACTCCAAGTTGGGGACAGATAGCATTAACACTCAGACAAATGCAAAACACTTAGTCAAAAACAGTGCCCTACTCCTTGGCTCCCAATACTCACACATTCTTTGGAGAAACGTTTGAAATATTTTAATCTAAGATTCGTTGCCTTATAGTTTAATTTAAAGGATTAAATCCATTGCTTTGCTGACCACGTCCTCTATGGATAGAGGCCTGAAACCCCTTTGTCTACAGAGGAGGTGGTCAGCAAAGCAATGGATTTAATCAATAAGAAATGGAAACCTAGGTTTGCGTTAAAGAATACTAAGGGCCTCTATTTTCAACTCTACATGCGCTACAGTGTGCACACAGGTGTACACACATTCATATATGCATGCACACACTTGTTTGCACTTGTGTGTGTAGGGGTTGGGAGTAGGTGAGCCAGCGCCTAGCCTGGTGCCTCTTTCCCACTGCATCAATAAATATGGGTTGATAAAAATGGTGACTGGGACTTTCCCCTCCCTGAGTTTTGCAGGTAAAATAAAGGTATCAGCTCTGTATGATTTCACTGTCTACTCTGAACCCAGTGGTTTTGTAAAGTGATGGGTGAGTGTCCAGGGGCATGTCTCTAGGGGTAGGAGGCTCCAGCTGCAAAGGCATATACCAGGCCTCCCACATGGCAGGAAGGGGCTGGCCCAGGAGCCTGAAACAGTCAGAAACAACACATTCCCAGATTGAGCATCCTTGCTCTGCTCTCCTCCGCCATGGGAATGCAGGGACTGGATCCCTTCAGCTGTGAAAGCTCTCGCCTGCTTTCTGCCTTCCCTTACATACATCATCTGTTCAATGCAACTCAAGCTCCAAGCCAAAGCAGCTCTCAGCAAACATGCTGAGCCTGGTGGTGGGCATCAGATAGAATCAAAACTGCTCTGGGGCAGTGCTGGCCACCTTGGCAGTAAGACATGCTGGGTCCCAGGTACAGGAGGCTCTGAGGAGGACCATTGTGATGCTAAGAGGCAGAGGATGCCTCACCTGGTCCTGGCTTGTATCCATCTATTGATCTTCTCAGGTGCTGAATAAATGCTCATTAAGTCCCCTGTATGTGAGCTCTGCCATGTTGTGGGCTGTGGGGTCTACACAGATGAATGACACATGATTCCAGCCTGAAGAGCTTATACAAACCACCCCAGCACAAAGCCAAATGTGTTACCCAAATGCCCTGGGGGTCTCAGGAAGCAGAGAGCACTCCCAGCTAGAGATTAGCAAAGGCTTCACAGGGAGCTAGCATTAGAGCTTGGAGAATGGCTAGGATTTCAGTAGGTCTTGAGGATCTGCTAAGGATAAGAGGAGGCATTTCAGTGGAGGGCAATCACTGGGAGGAAGATAGGGAGAAAGCACATGGCATATGACAGGTCATGAGGTCTGGCCACAGTGTAAACTGGGGAGGGGAGTGAGAGAAAATGGGACAGGGAGGGTGACTGGGGACTGATTAGCAGTCAAAGGAGTCATGTCAGCCAGGGTTGGTGTGGTAGGTAGAATAATGACCCCAAAGATGTCTTCGTCCTAATCCTCAGAATCTATGACTATGTTACTCTCCATGGTCAAATGGAGTTTTTCAGATGTGATTAAACTGAGCATTTGAGATTACGGTGGGGGGTGTGTGTGTAGCCCTGAATTATCCAGGCGAACCCTATATAATCACAAAGGTCCTCATGAAAGGGAGACAGTGGAGTCAAAGGAAGGAGAAGACCATGTGATGATGCAAGCAGAAATTGGAGTGCTGTGGCCACAAGCCAAGAAATGCTGGCAGCCCATGGAAACTCAAAGAGATAAGGAGTGGATGCTCCCCTGAAGCCTTCAGAAGGGATGCAGTGCTGCCCACACCTTGATTTTGGCTCTGTAAGAGTCATTTTGGACTTCTTACCTCTAGAAGTGTGCGAGGATAAATTTGAGTTGTTTTAGGCCACTAAACTAGCTGTAAGTAGTTACCGCAGCAATGGGAAACATACAGTTGGAAACACTCTTCCAGCTGTTGTAGTTTCTAACATAAGGAAACTTATTTCAGTTTTCTAACAGACCTTAGTCTCCTATCCTTTAAGGGATTTAAGAGTAGTACTTACCTCTTAAAGTTTTAAGGATGAATCAAAATCACATAGGTAAAGAAAGCACTGCATATGCAATTTATTGTAGCCACTAGGACTATTATATTATTCTTGCAGGCCATGTGGGGCTCAACACCTCCTTCTCACTTTCCCCAGCCTGGCCTCCTTCTGGTACAGTTTTTCTCTTTTTTCACTCCTCCTGCAGCTCTCAGTGACTTCAGTAACTCAGGCTGCTGGAGCCTTGCTGGGCTGTATATTTCAGGTGAAGGATACCACCAAGACCACCTACCCATCATTTAAAACACAGTGTGCATGATTAGACACCGACTGATGGACCTGCCACAAAGTTCACAGATCTTAATACTTACTGATGGAATAGTAACATTTAAAAAAAAACTAAGGCTGGGCACAGTGGCTCATGCCTGTAATCCCAACACTTTGGGAGGCTGAGGCTGGTGGATCTCTTGAGCCCAGGAGTTCGAGACCAGCCTGACCAACATGGTGAAACCCATGTCTACTAAAAACACAAAAATTAGCCATGTGTGGTGGTGCGCACCTGTAATCCCAGCTATTCGAGAGACTGAGACATGTGAATTGCTTGAACTCAGGAGGCAGAGGTTGCAGTGAGCTGAGATGGTGCCTTTACACTCTAGCTTGGGTGACAGAGGGATACTCTGTTTCAAAAAAAAATAAAAAAATTGGTTGTGTATTTTGTGGCAATCAGAGATAATAAAACAGGTTCATTTTAGGTCTGACATTTAATGAGTATAACAATAAAATCCTTGAGAGGCACACATAGTTGGTGTGCCTAAGTCCAGGTTTGGAAAGGCAGGCAGAGTGTTAGAAGTTTGTCTCTGTAGCAGACCCAGAAATATATGCAGTTTTTATACACATATCTTTTTAACAGCTATATTGCAGTATAATTGACATACAATAAACAATATATATTTAAAATATATAATTTGATGGGTTTTGACATATCTATATACCTATGGAATTATGATTACAATTAAGTAATAAACATATTCATCACTCCCACAGAATTCCCCATGTCTCTGTAATCCATCCCTTCTCCCTGTTCTTTACCTCTTCTTGCCCATTCTCTCCATAGGCAATCACTGATCTGCTTTCTGTCACCATAATTTAGTTTATATTTTCCAGAATTTTATATATATGCAACTATACGGTATGTATTCTTTTTCATCTGGCATCTTTCACTTAGTGTAAGTAATTTATCCTACGTTGTTATGTTGGGTCAACAATCTGTTCCTTTTAATTACTGAGTAGTATTCCATTGCGTGGATATACCATAGTTTGTTTATCTATTCTCCAGTTGATGAACATTTGGATTGTTTCCAGTTTGGAGCTATTGCAAATAAAGCTGCTATAAACAGCCATGGAAAAGTCTTTGTATGGAAATGTGCTTTTATTTTTCTTGGGCAAATACCCAAGAGAGGAATGGTTGAACCACATGGTGGGTGTATGATGTGGTGTGGCTCCATGTGTCCACTCAAATCTCACCTTGAATTGTAATCCCCATAATCCCCATGTGTCAAGGGTGGGACCATGTGGAGGTAATTGGATCATGGGGGCAGTTTACCTCATGCCGTTCTCATGATAATGAGTGAGTCTCACAAGATCTGATGGTTTTATAAGTGTCTGGCATTTCTTCTGCTTGCACTCACTCTATCCTGCTGCCTTGTGAAGAAGGTCCCTGCTTCTCCACCATCATTGTAAGTTTCCTGAGACTTCCCCAGCAATGCAGAACTGTGAGCCAATGAAACCTCTTTCCTTTATAAATTACCCAGTCTCAGGTGTTTCTTCATAGCAGTGTGAGAAATGACTAATACAGTGTATGTTTACTTTTATAAGAAATTGTGAAATTGTTTTCCAAAGTGGTTGTACCATTTTACAGCCTCACCAGCAGTTTATGAGAGTTCATTACCAACACTTCATATGGTCAGCTTTTCTCATGTTAGTCATTCTAATAGATATGAAGTAGTATCTCATTGTGGTTTTGATTTACATTTTTGTAATTATTAATGATGTTGATCATTAATTTTTATTACTTATTTTCCATCCATATATCTCCTTTGGTAAATGTCTTCAAATTTTTACTCATTAAAAAATGTGTGATTTGTTTTAGTATTGAGTTTCTAAGGCTCTCTATTTATCCTGGATAAGTCTTTTACAGACATATTCTAAGATTTGTCTCTCCATCCAGGGCATGTCTTTTCATTCAATAGTATCTTTCAAAGAGCAGGAGTTTTTAATTTCAATGAAGGCCAATTAATTAACTTGTTCTTTTGTGGCTTGTGTTTTTGATGTCATATCTGAGAAATCTTTGCCTAACCCCAGGTTGTAAAGATCATCTTTTATGTTTTCTTACAGAAGTTTTATTGTTTTAGATATTACATTTAGGACTGTGACTCATTCTGAATTAAGTTTTGTATATGGTGGGATGTGTGGATTGAAGTTACATTTTTGGCTATGGATGTCCAATTATTTCAGTACCATTTGCTTAAGATTACTCCACTGAATTTCTTTTGCGTATTTGTCAATGTGGGTGTAGGGGGATAATCTTTTCTTCACCCATTAGAAGATTCACAGCTGAGGCACCTATAATAGCAGATGAACAAGAGAAAAGCATAACAACATTTCTTCTGTGATTTAATATGTTTTATGTGACATGGGAGTTTTCAGAAATAAAGAGCCAAAGAAATGGGAAACCTGTGTACTTTTATGCTTAGGTTTGGTGAAGAGCGAAGAGTTACAGAGAAGTGTGATTGGACAGTGGGTATGATATAATGATAACAAATTGGGGAGAATTTATCAAAACCTGATTGTTCAGATACTGCTCTGTGTCCCTGTGTTTCAGAGATAAGGACATTGACTATGACCTAATTCTGGGAAGGG
The DNA here is from genome assembly GCA_963573385.1 of Cacajao melanocephalus. Lineage (NCBI taxonomy): Eukaryota > Metazoa > Chordata > Mammalia > Primates > Pitheciidae > Cacajao > Cacajao melanocephalus. The sequence goes on from CAUYLG010028961.1 coordinate 62,261, forward strand.
TCAGCTAACTTTTATGGCCTGCTTCAGGGGAGAAAGGGCAAGAGGAAGGTAAGAGTGACTTTCCTGCTTCTGCTGTTTTCTCAAATGCCAAGGTGCCATATTCTGGGCAAGTGTGTTCTGCATGCCATCATCAAAATTGTCCACTGACAAAGACCCTTAGCATGGCCAAACATAGGCTTCTGAAGCTTCTCCTAGGACCATGTGTGCCCTTCTTCGTAAAATTCAGTTTTAGCAAATAAAGCTGCGGAGGCAGTTTAGCAATAATCTCCCACTCTCTATACCTGATCACCCTTGATATCTGATCACACTAGCCTGCCTTCAGCAGGAATCCTGTTAGGTTGGTTCAGCCAAAAATTCTCCTGAACTTTGTGTCTCTGCTTAGCAATTTTCCATCCACTGCCCCCCTTCCTCACTAGCTATAAATTCCTATGTATCCCTAGTATATGCAGATCCCAGTATTATATCAGGATCTCTCTTTCCCTATTGCAATAGTGCTAAATAAAACTGGTTTTCACCACTTTCACATCTGTCCTGTTCTGGTTTTCTTTGACACCATTGGTGGGGCACAGAGAATGATATCCCAAATTGTGATACTTTGGCATGCTGAATTAAAGGAAACTGGAAGGCCTTAGAAGCTGCCTCAGAACCAAGGACTTTCTAACTTCCTCTTGTTTCTCTCCTCCCGGTTTACTAAGTGCAGGGAGTGGGTATCTCTGGGAGTTCCCTTCTCTGACTGGGGACAACTGTTCCCAAAAGAAATGAAATAGGCTGGCCATGGTGGATTACAACTGTAATCCCAACACTTTGGAGGCTGAGGCAGGTGGATTGCTCAAGCTCAGGCCTTTGAGACCAGCCTGGGCAACATGGGAAAACCTCATCTCTCCAAAAAAAAAAATACAAAAATTTGCTGGGTGTGGTGGCTCATGCCTATAGTCCCAGCTACTTGGGAGGCTGAGGTAGGAGGATTGCTTGAGCCTGGGAGGTTGAGGCTGAGGCTGCAGAGAGCTGTGATCATGCCATTGCACTCCAACCTGGGTGACAGGGCAAGACTTTGTTAATAAATAAATATAAAGAAAAAAAATGGAATAGTCTTAAGCTCCCCTCCCTGGGAATCTCATCAAATAACCAGGAAAGACTAACCACTGAAGAAGAGAAAAGACTAAAGGTTGCCACCACACCCAGACAGACTTATCATGAATTCTTCTGAGAGATTACCTGGAAGACCCTATTAGCATAATAAGACAACCTTTGTTCATAGTGAAGTTCTGCCCCTCACCTTCACACCACCTCCCCCAGAGCTCAGAACTTTGTCCCAAGCCATTGTTTGTTCTTTGGGCTCATTCAATTTCCCTGAAAATTCATTTGCTACTCCTCAAAATTTCCTCTATTCTCCCATTTCCATCTCTCCTATGAAGAGGGTATTTAAGCCTCAACCATCTGGCCCTTCTTTGAGTCTCATTTTATGTATGGCTTCTGTCCTTATGCATGTTAACACGTTTGTGTGCCTTTTCACTTGATAATCTGCCTATTGCTAGTTTGTTTCAGCAGACTTGAACTTTCAGAGGGGGAGGGAAAAATTACCTTTGCCCTTGTACCATGTATGTGTGGATGTTAGAAATACTTTTAGGTACTCTTTCAATTATAAAACAAGTAATGTATTTAAAACTGCACATTGTAGAAATTCTGAGATAATTTTGTAAAAAAGTTTCAGTCAACAAATGCTCATAAAAAAACACAATACACTTTCCTGTTGACTGTTTGTGTCAATATTTATAAAGGCATGATTGCTTTGCTTTATTAATACTTTGGCTGGAATGAGTCATGAAAACCACACCTAGTTGAGCCTTGGGGAAACATACCTCAGCATTTTGTAAATGCTGCACAGTAAAATTTTGATATTAAGCTCAGGACCTTTCCAATTCCTTTAACCCTCTCACTTCTCCGCCTCACTATTTGAATTATAGCTAGGGCTTTCTCTATGCATTGCCCTTAGGGTAGGGGACCATGCAGAGAGAACAAAGAGTCCCTTTCCTGGCTTTTGAGCTCTTAAGTAGCCTTTTGTAAATCTATTGTAGAGGCAATGGTATTGAGAGCCATAGATTTCAATTCTAAGGGCAAGGTGCTTGAGAGAAAAAAGAGTATTTTTGAATTTCAGAAGCTTGGCTTTAAATATCAAAAGCAAAAGCCAGAGGGCTCAGAGCATAGGTTTTATGCCATAAACCAGACTGTGAAGAACAGTCTCTTTTCCAGCCCAAAAAGAGATAAGATTTCAACATAAGGGGTGAGGTGGGGATAGATGAGGGAGAATTGAATTTGGTTCAAGTTTAAATTGGTGGGTCCCTGAGAAAATGCTCAGGGCTCCATCCCATGGGCCCTGGCCTGGAGCATAGACAGCAGCCCAGACAGGCTGGAGGGGAAGAGGGTTCTCAAGGATAAGAGCTACTGTCTAACCACCCAGAGCATAGCCTTGTGTACCTAAGGACCACACCTAAATAGTGTGGAAAATGAGGTTGGAAGTGTCTAGGCCTGATGAGTCCTTGGTAGCCTCTCAGAATCTTTATACCCCAATTTGGGGTTCGTAAAGAGCCAAGAATTCTTGTACTCCCCAAAAAGGGTCTGGTGGTATCCATGAGGGCTGGTGACCTGGAAAAGGCATTCTGTTTGGGATGACAATGATGCAGAATCTAGAGTTGACAACAGGGTGTGATTGCTGAAACACAAAGAGAGAAGAACTTAGTCCCCTTCTCCCAATGCCAGCATCCCAGAGGTAGCAGGATGCTGCTGGAGTTAGAAAAAGTTTCAATACTAAAGAAAATGAAGAGTTGTGATTATTGCTGATGTTCCACAGTTCTGAAGGGAGACTGTGTTTACAACTTAAAATGCTAGTAGGCGGGGTACGCTGACTCGCACCTGTAATCCCAGCACTTTGGGAGGCCGAGGTGGGTGGATCACCTGAGGCCAGGAGTTCGAGACCAGCCTGGGCAACATGACAAAACCCCATCTCTACTAAAAATACAAAAATTAGCTGGGCTTGGCGGCAGGTGCCTGTAGTCCCAGCTACTCGGAAGGCTGAGGCAGGAGAATCACTTGAACCCGGGAGGCAGAGGTTGCAGTGAGCCAAGATCACTTCACTATATGGCAGCCTGGGCAACAGAGCTAGATGCCATCACAGAAAAAAAAAAAAAAAAAAAGAAGAAAAAGAAAAATTGCCGGTAGGACTTTCTTTTATTTACTTATATTTTGAGATGAAGTCTCCCTCTGTTGCCCAGGCTGGAGTACAATGGTGCTATCTCAGCTCACTGCAACCTCTGTCTCCTGGGTTCAAGCAATTCTCATGCCTTAGCCTTCCCAGTAGCCGAGATTACAAGGCATGAGCCACTACACCCAGCTAATTTTTGTATTTCTAGTGGAGATGGGGTTTCACCATGTTGTTCAGGCTGGTCTCGAACTCCTGACTTCAGGTGATCTGCCCGCCTCAGCCTCCCAAAGTGTTGGGATTACAGGCATGAGCCACTGTGTCCAGCTGCTATTTAGAGAGCTTGTTGACAGGTGGGATTAGAGATTGATCCCCTCAGCCCTTGGGGTGGTAGAGTGGGGTCTGGGGGATGTTGGAGCCCCATAGCAGTGCCCCCAGACTTGGGTAGCTTTGCCCATTTATTTCAGTGTAGTATATAAATATTATCATTTTCTCTTTGTGTTTTGATAGAAAGAATATTGGGAAGTGACTTGATTACAACAGTCCTTCCTTCCTGCAGATGATCAGTTCCAAGCCTGAAACCACGGATAGTACCAAACCTGATATTGTCAATTGGAACATATTTTCGTTCATGTCTTCCACCCATAAATTTAATGCCTTTTCCATCTTAACTAATCATGCTCTATGGCCATAACTTTTGCAATTTGAGGTGTGATATCAAAACTAGCATGAATTTATTTTTCATTCTTTACAATTTCATGGACAGCAGATTCACTCTTGCCATAGATCTTAGCGACCTCAGCATACAGTTGTTCTCTTTCATTCTTAGGTTGAGAACGCTCAGCTTTTCACTTAAAGGAAGCACTTTATGGCTACTCTTTTGCATATCCAAATGGCCAGCATCAGTACTATTACGCTTTGGAGCCACTATTAAGTAAAATGAGAATAACTTGAACACAAGCACTGTAATACCATGACAGTTGATCTGACAACTGAGATAGCTGCTGAATGACTAACAGGCAGGTAGTGTAGTCAATGTGGATACACTACTGTATCCACAATATGTACCCAGACTGGACAAAGGGATGCTTCATGTCTTAGGCGGGATAGTGCAAGACTTCATCATGTTCCTCAAGTCAGAATGGTGTGTGCAATTTAAAACGTATGAATTGTTTATTTCTGGAATTTTCCATTTAATATTTTCAGATCTCAGTTGACTGAGTAATTGAAACCATGGAAAGTAAAACTATGGATAAGGGGGGACTACTGTAGTTTTCTACTGCTGTGTAACAAATTACCACAAACTTAGTGACTTAACACAATACCTCCTTTTTTTTTCCCTCACACCATCTATAGAATAGGAGTCAGGGGATGAACCCTTGCTCTTTAATTGGGTTCTCTGCTCAGGGGCTCACAAGGCTGAAGTTAAGGTGTGTGCTGCATAGTGTTCTCATCTGGAGCTTGGGATCTCTTTCCAAGATGTTAACATTTAGTTCCTCATGGTTGTAGGACTGACATTCCCATTTTCTTGCTGATAGCTGATCCAGGGTCCTTCTCAGCTCCTAGAGACCACCCTCAAGTCTCAGTTACATGGCCCTTTCACCACACAATAATTTCCTAGCTAAACCAGTACCAGAATTCATATTCAGTCTGCTTGCCATGAAAGAGTTTTAAGTAATATATCATACTTAAGGGAGTGACTATCCCATCATATTTACAGGTCTTGCTCACATCCAAGGGGAAGGTATTATATAAGATGTGCAGCAGGGGGCAGAATCTTGGGGGCTGTCTTAGAACTCTCCCTATCACAACCACCATGCTATGGGACATGCTTAGGGCCAAGATTATATCCATGAGCAAAGGGAAAACTGCCCCTGTGAAATAAATTATAAATGGAAAATGAAAAACAAACATGTTATATTATGATTATATCCTAGGAATTATTTTTGTTCAGTGATCTAGTTACCTACAAACTAAATGTTTTCACTTGGGGTTGGTTTTCATGAGTTTGCTGGAGCCACTGAATTGTAAGTATCCAGTGATTCAATGAAAACAGGGAGGGCTGCAGACTTTTTCTTTCTCTACTGGATGGACTTCAGGGAGGCAATTTGGTTGGAGACAATGGAAGGGGAACTTTTCTTAAGTCACAGTCTGTTTTCACTGCAAGATATAAGATCAGCAGGACTCATTTTTTGAGAACCAGTCATGATCCTGCTAATCAAAACAGGATGTAGCAAAGAAACCAGCCCAAACTAGCTAGGACTAGGAATTATAAAACATTTTCATAAGAAACTCCCATCTGTACCATGACAGTTTACAAATGCCATGCAACCATCCCAGAAGTTACCTTACATTGTTCTGGAAATTCCCCACCCCTTTTCCAGAAAGTTTGTGAATAACCCATGTCTTAATTAACATATAATTAAGAATGGGTATAAATATAACTAGCCAGCAATCCACCAGTGCTACTCTGGTCCATTCTGCCTATGGATTAGCCCTGCTGTGTCTATGGAGTGGACATTTTGCTGTACATTGTTGCTCAAATAAACTTGCTTTGTTTCACTGTCAGCTTGCTCTTAAATTCTTTCCTAAGTAAAGCCAAGAACCCTCCCGGGCTAAGCCCCAATTTTGGGGTTTGCCTGCATCACATGGAGTGCATGCTTATCTGGCATGCCTTTGAAAGTCATTGCAGGGACAGGTTTTAAAGCCATGCCTAAGTCACCTTTTAGATTATCTATCAGAGCATGTATCAGTTGAGCTTTGGGGAAATATGCCTAACTCTTCTAGAAGCATAGATTAAGTTCTGGTCATTCTGGTATAGGAAGGACACTATTGATGTTTACACATAGTATAGTGAAAAATACATCAGAATCACAAACCTTAAGCCCTGCCTTCCAGTTCCAGATCTGTCTACCTGTGGCTGGCTGTGTGACTGTGAACAAATTACTCTCCCCCTCTGAGTCTCTGTAAAATAATAAGTGAGGACATAATGTTCTCTGAGGGCTCTGCTATGTCCTTGGTACCGAGGGCATCCTAGATTTCCCAAAGATCTGAAATAAGTGATCCCCCAGACTGTCAGAACATTCTAAGGAGTGCTTGTCTCTAGACAAGTAAATACTCATCCTAACATGGGTAGACTTGGCTCTTCTGTTTATGAATTCTCTATAAAAAGACACCATAGCCTTTTCCTCTCACCTATTCTTGTGCCCACTGTCACCTATCCCACTCCCATCCCAAAGATGACTTCCCATTATCTCACCAATGCCACCTGGCCATCTTATGACACTGTGATAGGATGCAGCTGTACTACCATCTAAATTGGTACCTGGCAATGCAGTCAAATTGGTAGCGGCCTAAGTTGACTGGGCAAGTTGGAATAGGGGAGATTACTTATTTGACAAAGACAATTTTTTTTTCTAACTAACATTCCCTGAGTATCTCCTATACAAGGAACACTAGCTTAGGTTCTGATAGATACAAATATAAATATAAAATAGTAGCCTTTGTTCTTAAGGAGCTTCTAATCTCAGAGAACAGTGAAGCAGAGCATCAGAATGAGCTTCCATGACTCCCCAGATACATTTAACTCCACAGAGAGGACTATTCCCAGGAATTGCCATCCATTCTGAGATTTATGGGAGCTCATGGTTAGCAAGATGGGCAGAGAACTTGGTCTTTAGTGAGCCACCTTTATTCTTGTGATGATCTCCTTGATACGTCAAGTTGACTAGGCTACAGTTCTCAGTTATTCAAACACTAATCTAGGTGTTGCTGTGAAGGTATTTTGTAGGTATGACTAAAATCCATAATTAGGTAACTTTAAGAAAATTATTTTAGATAATCTGGGGAGGCCTGGTTCAATTAGTTGAAAGGTCTTAAAGGCTGGGCTGAAGCTTCCCTGAGAGAAGAAAAAATTCTGCCTGTGGACTGGAGCCTCAGCCCATACTAAAGAGTTCTGGGCTGCCCTTTTTGATAGTCAGTCCTGTGGATTTCAGACTTGCCTAGCCAGACCTCACACTTATATATGATTATAGGATAATTCCTTGCAACGTATCTTTTAATATATATCTCCTACTGGCTCTGCTTCTCTAGTTGAACACTGACAAATGTAGATTTTGGTACCAAGAATGGGGTGAATGTAGTTGCATTCTGCCTGTAGAATGGAATGCGTCTTTGGGGATAGAGAGAGAAGACTGACAAGCGGGATAATGCTCCTTTCAAAGATGTCCACATCCTAATCACTGAGACCTGTGAATATGTTAGCTTATATAGCAAAGGGGAATCAAACTTGCATACGGAATTAAGGCTGCTAATTAGCTGACCTTAAAATAGGGAGATTATCCTGGGTTATTCAGATGGACCCAATATAATCACAAGGACCCTAGAAGGAGGCAGAAGAGCGGGAACCAGAGAGATGACAGTGGGAGCAGGACTCAGTCCAATGTTGTTGCTGGCTTTGAAGATGAAGGAGCTGAGGAAAGTGGATAGCTTCCGGGAGCTTCAAAAGTCCAGGGAACAAATACTTTCCTCGAACTTGCAGAAGGGAACATAGCCCGCATTTTAGTCCAGTAAAATGCATTTTGAACTGTAAGATAATAAATTTGCATTGTTTTAAGCCACTAAATTTGTGGTAATTTGCAGATCAGCCACAAAAAGCTAATACAAGCCCTAGTCCCCATCCCTGCCAGGAGTGGGTCATCAACTGCTGAGCCACTGATATGGTTTGGCTGTGTCCCCACCCAAATCTCATGTTGAATTGTAGCTCCCACAATTTCCATGTGATGTGGAAGGAATATGGTGGGCGGTAATTCAATCATGGGGGTGGGTCTTTCCCATGCTATTCTTGTAATAGTAAGTCTCTTCTCTTGTTTGCTGCCATGTGAGATGTGCCTTTCACCTTCTGCCATGATTATGAGGCCTCCCCAGCCATGTGGAACTGTGAGTCCATTAAACCTCTTTCTCTTGTTAATTGCCCAGACTTGGGTATGTCTTTAGCAGCAGCATGAAAATGGACCAAACAGCCACCAACATGTGGACCTGGAATTTCTTCTTTCCCTGCTGCCTCACAGGTCAGCATCCCGTCATCCACCTTGGCCTCACCCACCCCAGCATCTTTGGTCCCAGGGCACTCAGTGCAGCCCTCACCAATTGATACAGCCCCACCCAACCCCACCCCCCCAATCTAGACAAATCTGGAAAGACCCAGAGTCTGCAGCCTGTCTGTGAGTGGCACCATCTTCTTTACCCTCCCCTCCAAGACAGTTTCCACTCCAGATGCTCTATTTATAGTTTATTGATGCCCACAAAACACTTAGAGAAATTATACAATGCTGCCTTTATAATTTTTTTAAAGCACTTCATTCCCTTTCCAAGTTTATGAGTCCATAGGGATAGCCTAGCTTTATAACCTCATATTATTATTTTGTCAATTGGTTATCTGAAGAAAATGTTTCCTCAGCTTCATCTACTTCCTCTTTTAGAAGAATGCATCAAATACCAGTTTACAATATTCTTTGGAAAAAATTTCTTCCTATACCCAGGGCCTAAAGAAAACTTGGCAACTGTCTAGAAGGAGATCAAGCAGGAGCAAAAGGCAATTTCATTTTCTTCCTTTTCCTCTTTCCTTCTTCATCTCTCCCTTCTTCCTGCTCTCCCTCTCTCTTTCCTTCCCTCCCTCCCTCCCTCCCTTCCCTCCTTCCTTCCTTCCCTCCCTCCTTTTTCCCCTTCTTTCTTCCTCCCCTCCTTTAACAAATATTGATAAAGTTCCAATTTGGTTCTGTTACTATTGTAGGAATTGGTACTTGTATTAGTTTCCTAAGACTGCTGTAACAAAGTACCACAAGACAGCAGAAATATATTCTCTCACAGCTTTGGAAACCAGAAGTCCAAAATCAAGGTGTTGGCAAGGCCATGCTGCCTCTGAGATCTGGGTAGAATCTTTCCTTGCCTCTACTTAGCTCCTGGTGGTGGCTGGCAATCCTCAGCTGCAGCTCTGTTATGGCAATCCCTGTCTCCACTATCACATGTCCTTCTCCTGTGTGTGTGTGTATGTGTGTGTGTGTGTGTGTGTGAGTGTGAGTGAGTGTCTGTCTTTGTATTGTCTTTTCTCTGTGCAAGTCTATGGCCAAGTTTCTCTCTTCTTATAAGGATACCAATTATATTGGATTAGGAATCCACTCTACCCTAGTAAGACAACATCTTAACTTCCTATATCTGAAAAAATAAAGAAATGTTCATGGCTTGGATTAAGGGATAAGAGTGAGGCAGTAGGGAGAAGTGGAAGTGGACAGGTTTGAAACCACGAAGGAGGTAGTGTGCCCAGAATTTGGTGGTCAATTAGATGAGGAGGTAAGAGAGGAGAAAAGTCAAGGGTGCCCAGGTTTCTAGCTTAGACAACTGGGCAGAAGCCAAAGCAGGAGGCAGCTCCTCTTTCCTCTTCATTCACCTACTGTACTTCAAGCACGATGCTGAACATGTTATATAGGGTATCTCATTTAATCCTCATTTCTTTCTTAGTGGTGAACAACAACAACAAAAAAATGGCGGGCCTTACAATCAATGGTATCTTAGATTTGATAAAATATAAAATTACCCCTTTTTGCAGATAATAAGCTGCAGTTCAGAGAAATTTGTTACATAGGTTGTCTCATTTAATTCTGGCAACAACCCTATGAGGTGGTTTTATTAGCCCTTCTTCACAGGTAAGGAACCATCCTGGCAGAGTAACTATAGTGACAGTTATGATCCATTGAGCTTTTAGCCAGGCACTGGGCAACATGCTTTATGTATGAATGTCACAACCACCTAGGGAGGTATGTGCCCACACATCAGAGGTTGAGAAACGGTCCCCAGGGCACATGGCTACAATCCCCCTTGGACCTCTTTGTTTCCATCACTTGCAGGACAAAGCCCAGTCTCCTGGGCCTGCACACGGGTCTCTCCAGGGCCACCTCCAACTCTACTCATTGCTCAGTCATCTTTGCTTTGCATCTTTCTCCAGCAATACTCAGCCACTGATTCCTCAGAAACTCTGCTGGCAGGATTAGGACTGGGAGGAGACAGACGAGGTCCCTCGAGTACAAAATTTAAGAAGGCACTCACTTGTCAGGTTTGGCCCCTGAGGAGGACAGCATCTTCTTGCCTCCTTCGGTTTCCAGCCCTGCCACATGGCTTCTCCACACTTCAGCTCTTATTTCTGCTCCAGGAGTATCCTCTCCTTTCCCTCTTCGCAACCTCAATTTAGCTCATGCTCACCCTTCATAGTCAGCTAAGAGATGACCTCTTCCAAGAACCCTTCCTTCCCCGACCACCTCCCACCTCTTGGGCTAGGATGGGTGTCCTTGCTTAGCACTCCTATAATATCAGGTTTACGTATCTGTCATTGCACTTCCACAAAAAAGGACTGTTACCTGTTGCTGTGTCTGTTTCCCCCACCAGATTGTGATCCTTAAGGGCAGTCTTATTTATCTATGTGTTCCCATCATTTAGCAAGTGCTTGGTATACAGTAGGTGATTATTACTTGTAGAATTAACTGTTACTGGATGAATTGTGTATCTGTCAAACTCATGTTGAAGTCCCAACCCCCGGTACCTTGTAATGTGACTGTGTTTGGAGATAGGGCCTTGAAAGAAGTGACTGAAGTAAAATGAGGTCTTTAGGGTGGCCGTAATCCAGTCTGACTGGTGTCCTTATAAGAAGCAGAGGCCGGGTGCTGTGGCTCATGCCTATAATCTCAGCACTTTGGGAGGTCAAGGTGGGCAGATCAGGAGTTTGAGACCAGCCTGGCCAACATAGTGAAACATCGTCTCTACTAAAAATATAAAAATTAGTCAGGTATGGGGGTGCCCTAGTCGCAGTTACTCAGGAGGCTGAGGCAGGGGAATTGCTTAATTTGGGAGGTGGAGGTTGCAGTGAGCTGAGATTGCGTCATTGTACTCCAGCCTGGACAACAGAGTGAGACTCAGTCTCAAAACCAAAACCAACAAAACAAAACAGAACAAACAAAAAAAGTGTGGAGATTTGGACACAGACACAAAGGAATGTGCGTGTGAAGACACAGGGAATAGAGGGCCACTTACAAGCCAAGGAGAGAGGCCTCTGAAGAAGTCAACCCTGCTGACACCTTGATCTTGCAAGTTTAGACTCCAAAACTGTGAAAAAATAAATTTCTGTTGTTTAAACTACTCAGCTCATGGTATTTTGTGGTGGCAACCCTAGCAAACAAACGCATTAACCAGGTAACCAAGTAGCAGGTCTCCAATGTCATGCACAAGCCTCATGTCGCCTGAATTGTCTCTGTTTCTTTCTTACCAGCATCTCTCTCCCTGATTGGTTGTCTACGCTAGAGGAAGTGTATATTTGTATCTCTCCCATGCAGGACTCAGCCTCTGATTCTGATTGTTCATACAGTTGTTGCTCAATATATGCCTCCAATTTCTGCGTTGTTCAGAAATGGGGATGGTTCCCGTCTGGCCACTGGGATAGTGTACCAGCTATGAAACACTAGCCAAGCTGTAGGAGATGGTACCTGTGAGTCTCAGGAAGCCCTGACCTTGGCTCTGCCCAGGCTCTCCCATTGTACTCATGCAAGGGGTCAGGAAGAGGGGCAGCAGAGGCCTCGGACCCTGGACTCATCACCATCCCATGGCCTGGCAGCATGAAATGTACCTGTCACAGGGGTGAGACTGTTATACATGAGAATGTCACAGCTTACTCATCATTCACTTATTCCAGAAGTATTCATTGCAAATCTATTACATGCTGCACTCTTCCGGGCACCTGGGTTGTGGCGGTGAAGGAGACAGACCAGCTGTCTTTGGGTTTCCTCCCGATTCCAGTGCAATCAAGATCTTTACCACTATCGACATTCTAATAATAAACACCACTCCTGCTCTCACAGAGCTTCAGAATTTACAGAGTGTGTTGATGCTCATTAGCCTACTTGATCCTCTCTAAAACTGTGGGCAGTAAGAATTATTATTATCGTCTTTCATAAATGCTCACAATGACACTTTCTTCCTCATTTTAACATCTCTGTCATTAGGGTGGGTCTTACAGGGGACAGCCTGCTATAATTAAATTGGTGGCTCTTATTTTCTTTCCTAGTGTTCAATAAAAGAAAGGTAGGTCTTTCTTTTATTGAATCTGTGGTGTCTTTGATTTAATAAAACACAAAACTATCCCTGTTTTGCAGATAATGAAGCTTTAGTTCAGAGAGTTTTGGTGGCTTTTCAAAGTCACATGCGACGTTGTCTTCTATGCAGGTGGAGGAGCCCTGGAAAGGTCTGGGCTATGGAAGAAGCCGTGGTACCCCTGGCAATGTGGCTCTCAGGGGATTCCTTTCCCAAGAACACCACAGCTGGCTGTTCTCATTTTCCTACAGGGAAAGGAAGCTCCGCCCTGTCCCAGGATGAACTTCAAAGGAGCTGTCCTCCCCTCACTCCATCTCACTCCAGGGGAGCAGCAGGAGAGTGGCAAAGACCAGAGTCAAGCACGTCTGGGATCAAAAGAGCCCCCTTCTCTCTAGAGCACCCAGGGGACTTGTGTGGGCTCCCTTTCTGGTCTGCTTTGAGTGAGTAGTTGACAAAATACATCTGGGGGAGGAGGAGGTCTCTGTGATCAGCTGTCACCTCCTCTAAACACCTCTGATGTGTTTTCTCTCTTCATAACCCACGTGGCGTCAACCCTTTGCCTGCATGATCTATAAGCAAGGAAGACATCCTATCTGGAGACAGAGACATCAAGAGGAGGCATAAGAGGACGCTGCTGGAGGGAAAGTGGGAACTAGAAGTTGGCATTGATTTGTCTTTATCCCATGTCTAATTTTCAGAGCTGAACCCCTGACCCCAAAGCTAGGTACAAGGTGACCCCAGCAAGCACAGTGAAAGCACTGCTCAGTCTCCAGCACTTTGTCCTACACACACACACACACACACACACACACACACAGGTGTTTGGGTGAATATCTGTCCTTCTTAGCTGGAACTCTCTGCCTGGTTAGCAGTAACATGTGTTGAGATTTGCAACTCTTTCCTTGGATTTCCCATAGATGATATGACACCCCAAGAGGTTACCTTATCCATATCCATTCCTTCACCTCCATTTATCTCTAGCCCATCATTGGCTCTAGAGTTCCTCCAGAAGAATTCACAAATTCCATAGTCTGATATTCAAATTCCCTTAAAATCTAGCCCTGATCCCTATCCCCAAATGTAATAAGTGGTACCCTTTAATCTGAATATCATACTCCAACAGAATACGTTATCTAACTGGACCAGAGACACGCCATAGAAAATTCTGCCTCTGTATCTTTTCTCACTTCATGCCCCTGCCAACCATGCTCCCCTCCCACTGCAGCCTTTAGAGTTCAACTCAAGTTCCACCTGCTCCCTGAAGCCCCTTCCTGGGCTCAGCCTCTCGCTGGCCCTGCCCACGGCCACTGCTTGCCCCTTGTGGGATGGGGAGCCACACCCTGCACGCAGGGCCAGAGCGAACCAATTAAGTGAGGTGTACTGCTCCGGAGGGCCCTGAGAAGAGCCGCTGCATTCTCTTTGCTCATTCCCCTTTGATGGTATGTGCCTGTGCTGATGACTTTGGTTATGTGCTTCAATTTCTGTCCTGGAAGGGGGTTTAGAAACTTGGCCCTTGCTTCCACCAATCCCCATTCTAGGGATGCGTCCCAGTCCTTCAATGTGAGCCTCTGAAGGACCACTTCATCTTCTTGGAACTGTCACCTGGACTAAGACTGGAGACAGCCATATACCACTGGTACCCACTGGTACCTGCTTGTTCGCCAGACTAAACCTCCGCTGTCATTGCCTTCAGATTCCATAGCACCTAGCCCACCCCTGGAGCAGAAAATACCAGCTCTCTATCCCTTCCTACTATATACAGCTCTCTGTGATTTGCTCTGCTCTGCCAAACCCTGAGAGCCCATGTGGCACTCTGACTGCTGCAGTTGATAAGGCTTCCTCTGCACCATTCTCTTGCATCTTAAGTGATGATTTTAGGAAGACCTCATCTATCTGTGAATTACCTGGCTCATACATACTGGGAACAACGAATACTTATTGACAGTGCAAATACTGAAATCCTCAGGAAGTCCTTTCTGCTATCTTACCTGAAGTCTTCTTGTTATAATGACTCACTCCACTCTCTACTTTAGCTGCCACTTACCCTTTTCTTTCTTGGGATTTTTCTTCCTTTCCCTCAAGTTATAATGAAATGTTAGTGGGTCAGGTGGGGTATTTCTCTAGGGCAGGAACTGAGATTTGTTCGCGTTTGTGTTCCTAGTGTCTAGCATGGCGCCTGCTATGGTGCCTTGTAGTAGATAACTAGAAAATGGCTGACTAAAATTGTGAAAATGAGCTCAATAAACATTTCTTGAGCTCCTAATGTGTGCGAAGCACTGTGCTAAGTATCTTAAGTTCCAGCAAAAAATAGCAAACAAGGTATCATTTAGGGAACTGGGCCAGGAGAAGGCAATGATGGGTATTCCCAATTAATTGCAAATGGGTGCCACGTGGGTAGGAGTTTCTTTCTAGATGAAGGCTTGTCAACTTCTGAGATAGAGATGACAGTCTCAGAAGAACATGGAGTTTCTTAATGATCATTAAGACATGAACGTTATGTGTTCATTCTTATTGAGCATATAATTCTATTTTTGGAAACAACAATCCCTTTGCTTCCATCTTGGAGAAGATCAAAGTCTTCAATATTGGGACTGGTAGGACTGGGTTAGGGAAAGGCCAAGAGCTCTGGGCCTTGGAAGACTACAGCTCCTGCTGGGCCCCCAGAGGGACTGAGCTCCCAGCTCATCCTCTTCCCTCAGGTGAGGAGTAAGGGCTCTGATGGGGGAAGACAGTCTGTCAGAGGCCACCTGAGTGGCAGCAGGCAGTCTTGTCAGCCATTGTCTTGCTGGAGTAATCCTCCAACCCTCGCGGCCTCTCCATTTGATCTGCCTGAGACCGCAGGAGATAGTCAAATGCTTTTGGCTAATATCATATGCACACATAATTAGATGGCAGCAATTACCATCTGGGTTCCTAGCACTTGTTCCAACATCCAGGCCTTGGGCGAGGAGCTGGTGGGAACGAGGCAGGGAGGCCTCCCCCAGCCCACCCATCCTCTGTAAGCCTCCTGGAGAGCAGATTGGAAGCCTGAAGCCTGGGAGCACAGCCCTGTGGAAGGCCAACGACACTCAATGAAGAGCGACAACAGGCAGGTGGTAGGGGGAGTTGAGCCATGACAGTGTCGCTGCCAACTCATGGATTGGCATGCCATTGCAGGCAGGGTGGGTTGCCATGGGCATGGGGGATGACGACTCATGGGCAGCCCTTGTTTCAGAGAGGAAGCCAAGAGAAGGTTTGAGAGTTCTCAGAGCAGTGACGGGGCTGATGAGACGCCATCTGCCCCGCCCCTGGCACTGGGTTCTTCCACCTCCTCACTGTTGGCACTCCCTGTGGGTGCCAGTGACACAGGCATATGCTTGGCCAGGCCTGGCTGACATTTTCCTGAGGGTGGTGCTCAGATTTCTTGGCTGGGAAGTGGAGATTGAGGGAATCGAGGTAGCCTAGGAGGTGGGTCTCCGGGTGCAGAGGAGGCTGAAGAGAGTGAACAAGCATGGACCCCAAACCTTCAGATATTTCATTCTCTCATACCCTTTGACATGGGGAGGGTCCTGGCAGCAGCAGGGTTAGCACCATCCCATTGCCACATGCTACCTGCTGTGCCTGCAGTTCAATCGGTCATTCATGTGCACAGCCAGCAGTTTCTGGCTGGCAGAGGTGAGGCAGCGTGTGGAGCAAAGATCACCCTCTCAAGGGCTTTGCAGTTGGTGGGGCTGTATGTGAATCCATGCTCTGCATTTCCCAGCAGAATGACCAAGGTCAAGCTCCCTAACCAATCTGTTACTTTTTCAGCAAAATGGAGTTGTGAAGGGGTGCCTAGCACATAGGAGATACTTAGAATACGTCAGGTTGAAATTTTCTTTCCCTCTAGGTAAGGTTAAATGTGTTAGGGAGTCCGCACTCTCTACAGTTTCTGTTCTTTTCTGATTGGCAAAGGGGTAAAGTGAGCCTGGAGGAGGTGGATAGGGCGGAGTGGGGGCATGCTCTAGGCCCAGCTGTTTGGCAACAGGAGACTGTGTGTGGTCCATTTTGGTTGAAGAACCTCCCTGTACATCCAATGCCATATTCTCTGCTACCTGTCTCAAGGCAGAACCTGGGTTCCTTCTTGTGCATGTATGTTTGGCCATCCTGGCACCCCAGGACTTGGTCTTGTTGGTATCGAACTTGCATTGGGGTACAATCTCTTCCACAATTCCTGGCAGATATTAAAATTTTAAGAAATGTTTGTTGAGTGACTAGTTGTGGCCTAACTCAGGTCATCTCAGTATAGACCCACCCTGGGCTGTGAGGAGCAGATTAAGGGAAAATAGGAAGACACCAGGAAGAGGATGGAGGGGAACCATGAGATATCTGAAGCCCAACACCTCACAGTAGAAAGAGCATGAATTTTAGACTCACCTGGCCAGGGTTTCGAACCTAGCTCTTCCATGTAACAGCTGTGTGTTGTGTGATCTTGAAGCCAGTTACTTTATCATTCTGAACCTCAGTGACTGCATCACTAAGACTGATAATGATCTCTACCTCACAGGGTTATTACGAGCATTAAATGAACAAACAATACAGTTTGCCACATAGGAGATGCTCCGGAAGATGGTGGCCATGGTGACTGTAATTTAAGATATGAACTGAGACCTTTTGACCTTTAAAGATCTATCAAACCTCAATCCTGGGATGTTTGGAGACATGGGCCTTTGCTGTGATTTTCTCGAGCTCCTTCACTTATTTTTCATGCTTCTGATGTGCCATTCCCAGGCCTCTTTCTATCTTCTCTTTCACTGGTCTCCATGTGCCATCTGATCATGTCTGGCCTTTGGGAGCGTTTGTAGACTTACTGAAGATTTAGGGGTGGCAGGAATCAAAGAGACGGTTCCATTCAGTTCCTCAAACCCAACCTCTGGCCATCTGGCCAGCTCTTTTTCTTTCTCTTTTCTCTCTTCCCTCTTCAGAGAATCAAACAATTGCTAACCCTTGCCTTATGTAGAATAGTTCTATTTACTTGTAGGATTCTTGAGGGAGACTTATCTTTCATAGCAACTCCTCGGGTGTTTGTCTTTAGGAGAATTCTGGAGAAGGAAGAGCTCCCCATCTGACTATTTCATTCGATTACCTGACTCAGCCATGTGGCTGGCTCCTGGTGAGGGCTGTGAGATACCTCATTCATAGGTTTCAGAAAGACTTGGGATAATGTTGGCTTTATTCATGTTTGTGCCAGTAGCTACAGTGAGCTGAGCACAGCACAGCAGTAGGGTGGGGTGAGGAGTTAGTGCAGGAAGTCAGGTATGTATTCACATTGTGGGTACAGTTGGTCCATCTAGGGATGCTGCCAGAATATAAGAGTCCAGGGAAGAGCATTGAAACTACTGGACATTATCAGCAGGGATTGGGAAGGGCTAGGCAGGGGTGCACTAGGGCTGCAGCCAAGTAGGGCAGGGCTCTATTGCCAAAGGGAGCTGGAGGGATAGGTAGAAAACCTAGACTGGGGATCAAGTCTTCAAGTGAGCTTGGCCCATTGGAACTAGAAAAACAGCCCATTGCATTTGAACATGTGTATTTCTTGTACATGTGTAAGTCTGTGAGGTTGCATTCTGATATTCTCATGATCTGAAGCTCCGCATGGTCATATGATTCCTTCTGAAGGATATCTGGTAGATATTTCCTATCTTAGTTTTTTTTTTTTTTTAAAGACAGAGTCTTGCTCTTTCAACCAGGCTGGAGTGCAGTGGCACGATCTTGACTCACTGCAACCTCTGTCTCCCATGTCAAAGAGATTCTCCTGCCTCAGCCCCCAGGTAGCTGTGATTACAGATACCCACCACCATGCCTGGCTAATTTTTGTATTTTTAGTAGAGATGGGGTTTTACCATGTTGGCCAAGCTGGTCTCAAATTCCTGACCTCAAGTGATCTGCCTGCCTCAGCCTTCCAAAGTCCTGGGATTACAGATGTGAGCCACTGTGCTTGGCCTCCTTACCTTAATTATAGAGCCGAGAGGTAGGTTCTAGACAGAACCCAGGAGTTAGAAGGTAGGTCTTAGGTAGGTTAGAGAGTAACCCCATCTCTCTTGCTTGGATATGAACTTCCAGCATCCTGGATGAGCTGTGGAAATCTTGCCTCTGGCAAGGGAAGCAAGCTGGGGATCCATCCTGGTGGAGAGGTAACTCACGAGGGCTCCAAGTTGAACATGAGCCAACTGTAGGTCTTAAACCTATTGATCTGATTTTGTATTACTCTTATTCTCTTTTGTTTCTCCTGGGCATTTAGTAAGGTTTTATTGAAACATTCCAGCTTGATCTCAGTTATGCTGTGAGGAAGAAAGAATATGGTCCCACACTTGGGACAGCAGGGTAAAGTGGGGGAGCATCCTGAACCCCAGGCCTCAGTCATTTCCAAAGGTAAGGGCAACTCAGGGTGCCATGGGATCCAGCTTCTCTTTTACCCAGAGTTCTCTCCATTGCAAGCCGTGGAAGATCCATTTTCCTTTGCTGAGGAAGATGGCCATTTCTTAACCTTTGGTGGACTCAGTCCATAACTCAGGGTCCAGGGGCCTCTGGACACAATATTTATGAGTCTATGGCAGTTCAGCGTAATTAATTCAGACCCGCCCCTTTGTGGACTGAGGCCTTAAAGCTCTCTGTGCCCACTGAGGTCCATCTTTGGAATCTGGAGTGGGGGCTAGGAGTGGCAGAAGCCACAGAAGCAGCCCCATCTTCTCCCTGGCAACTCACCTTCAGCTCCCAGCACGGACTGGCAGCCTGCCCGTCTCTGGGTTCTGGGTCTGTGCTCTTTGCCTGCACTGAGGGGCCTCAGAAAGGTCCTTCTCTTATCTCCTTGCCACCAACGTGCCCCAGAGGCCTTCACCAGCCCAGCCCGAGCTGGCCTTGAGTGTCAGGGGCCAAGGCGATGCGCTCTGCAGCATGGAGCCCTTTTCCAAATAATTCATCACCACTCTGCATCCAATTAGGGAGAGCAGGCTGGATGAGATCATGGCCCAAACCCCTTGTTAAGTAACATCCCTAATTGATGACAGGGATGGTGAGCAGAGGTTTGGAAGCCAGCTCAGACTGTGTTTTTAAAATCCTCCTTTCTCCCGGGCTGCCTGCCAGAACTCAAAGGCGTGGCCCTCTAGGAGAACAAAGAGAGCTTTGAAAATCTTTCTGCCCCTCCTTCAAATGCTTATCTGAAAGGACATCTTTTCCCCCTTAGTTGCTACAATCATAAAAGCACAGGTGATAAACTGCTTCTTCGGAATCATCAATTGTGAAAGCTCCCCCCACCCCTCAAAATAAAAAGCAGGAATTTCAGCGCGCGGCAGCAGTCGGCAGCGAGAGAGACCATCTCAGTGCCCACTCTGATGCCTATCTAGGCTCCAGATAGGGAGAGGGAGAGGGGGATGAACTTTGTTCAGTGACAACTTTTATCTCTGGGTCTCCGGGCTGTTGAAATGTCAAGCCAAGGCTAGATAGGATCTCCTGACAGCAGCTGCTGCCTAGCTCTGGGGGATAGAGGGCTGGCGGTAGGTGGGAGGAGAAACTGGAAGGGAATTGAACACATCTTGAATTCTTGCAGCTGGAGTTCGGGTCTTGGTGGAACTTTGCTCCTAGAGAGGAAAGCAGAGGCTGTAGGGAGGGGCCTTGAGAGCCCCGGTTTGCAATGACCTTGAGGAGCTCTCTCTGAAAGGACAGGGGCTAGGCCACTTCAGAGGAGACAACTTTGTCCAGGTTCTAGGCTCCCAAGCTAATACTGACACTGTAGAAATGAGAGATAGTTAAGCCTGGGGTTTACACAGGATTCAAGACCCCTGGGCCTCCACATAAGCTCAAGGTGAGACCTTTCTCCTTCAGAGGCCATGCCCTGATCCCTCCACTTAGTTCATGTCATTCTGCTGTCATTCTTCCTTATAATGCCAGCACCACCTCAGTAACGTGGAGGCAAGTCCAGGCAAAGACCATTTACAGTTAAGAGCAGTACTGTAAGCTCAGCTTAATTCAAGAATGTTTCAGATTTTTAAAGCTGGAGGAGATGATTTCTGAGCTGGCTGTTTTATTTTTATTATTTATTTATTTTATTTTATTACTTTTTTTGAGACAGTCTCACTCTGTCACCCAGGCTGGAGTGGAGTGCCATGATCTTGGCTCACTGCAACCTCCGCCCTCCTGGCTCAAGCAATTCTCCCATCTCAGCCTCCCAAGTAGGTGGGATTACAGGTATGTACCACCATGTCTGGCCATTTTTTGTACTTTTTTGTAGAGACAGGGTTTCACCATGTTGCCCAGGCTGGTCTCGAACTCCCAAGCTCAAGCGATCTGCTTGCCTTGGCCTTCCGAAGTGCTGAGATTACAGGCGTGAGCTAACATGTCTGCACTTATTTTTTTAAAAATTCACATAGGACCCACTGTGAAGTCCAGTGCATGCTTATTAACTTATCCTCATGACAATTGAATGAAACTGGAGGAAATTGAGATACAGAGAGTTTAAGTCATTTCCCTAGGATCACACAGCAATTGGCAGAATCAGAATTCAAACCTAGGAATACTGGACCAAAAGCTTGTACTCTTAACTGCTACTCTACGCTGGCTTTTGCTATGCTATGCTGAGCATCTAAGGATGAATAGGAGTTGCCTGGATAGGTGATGAAAAGGAGAGAGTATCTTGCTGGCAGAAGAGCAGGAGTAAAGGCAAAAAGGTATAAACTAGTTTGGAAATAGAAGAAAAGAGAACTAATTTCTGTTGAGTACCTACCTTGAGTCAGGCACTGTGCAAAGCAGTTTACTCATTTATTGTTTTATTTTCAGATTAGCCCTATGAAGTAAATAATACCATTTTCCTTTTTTTTTTTTTTTACAAGTAAGGGAGTTGAAGCTCAGAGAGGTTGAATAAATTATTCAAAGTCACATAACGACCAGGCATGGTAGCTCACACCTGTACTCCCAGCACTGTGGGAGGCTGAGTTGAGGTGGGAAGATCACTTGAGCCCAGGAGTTCGAAATCAGCTTGGGCAACATGGCAAGACCCCCCTCTACAAAAATAAAAAATTAGCCTGGCATGGTGGCATGTGGCTGTGGTCCCAGCTACTTGGGAAGCTGAGGTGGGAAGATTCCTTGAGCCCAGGATGTCAAGGCTGCAGTGAGCTGTGATCACACCACTGTGCTTTAGCTGAGCAACTAGGTGATCATCTTCTGTATAGAATTGATTTGATTTGAAAATGGAACCTAGCCACGGCCAGGCTGACCAATGTCTCTGTTTGCCTGGGACAGTCCAAAGTGTGTACCATTGCCATGTTGAATAATAAATAAACAGTGCCCCCTTCACCCTCGAAAGAGCCCCTGTTTGGATGATAAATTATATGGAGACCCTAGGCTGGTGACTGCCCACATAGAGGTTTCTGTGTTTCCAGCACTATGAAAGTCTTCTAGGGGAAGAGCAGATCCCAAACGAAGCCTGGTGGGTAGAAACACAAAGAAAATTCAGCAATAGTCTCTTTCACCTTTTCCCCAAATCCTCCACCTTCTCCCCTTGGGGTGGGATGAGCACCTCCTGCTGATGGAAGGCAGGTGGCTTAGTCAGAAGACCTGGCCAGCCCTGTGGCCTTGGGCAAGTCACTTCTGCGCTCTGGGGTCCAGAATCTCTCTCTGAATCTGAACGTAAGAGGACTGGAGTTTGGCGGTTTTCTGCTTGGGCTCTGTGCAATCTCCTCTGTCCCCAAGGGGAGGCACTAAAATAATATGTGAAACACTATGCTAGAGAATCAGATGTCTGGATGATCAAGACGGTGGCACTTGCTGCCCAAGTTCCCAGAGCCTGTAGGGAGCAAAGGCCAGGATTGGGACTACTGATTTGGCAGGCTCTGCAGAGTTGGGCAAATGTGCTCATCAGGGGAGCCCCTGCACTCATTCTATCTAGGTGGCTTTTGGGCCACCTGAGTGGCTCTGTGGGGAGATTACAGGCCTGGGGAGGGGGAGGAATTCACTGGCTGTGAGGTCTCCAACAATAATGAATTAATTAATGAGCCAATCAATTCACATATTCATTTATCACGATTTTGTTAGGTGAACTGAGGGGCCCAGCTTTGAACTCAAGGGGTCCCTGTCAGAGAGTGCTTCCGAGTACATGAGCACCAGGACTCCAGGCCTCATGTATCCTCTGCTCCATCTCCCTGCTGTGCTCACCTGGGGGACCTGGGTCTTGGGATTGAGGCTGACAGCAGGAAAGGGCAGAGCCAGGAGTGCTGAGAGCAGGAAGGGAAAAGTGGGCTCCAATGTCTGCCAGGGACTGGGAGACACAGTGCGGGCTAACTTCCTCTGGGAGCCTAGTGTTTGTGGTGGGAACCTCCTGAGGAGTAGCTACAGACTGTAGTCCATGTTTCTAGCCAACTGTGCCTCACCCTCCCTACCTGCCTCTCCTTCTCCCCAACTGCCAGTTTTGAAGGAGGCTCGGCCAACTCCCCTTTGTGCTCTGGAGGTCCTTTCTGGCATCTCAAGCCTGTGGAAGCTCTGGGAAGGGCCAATTCCCTTTAATTGAGGAAGCGATGAAATGGGCGTGATTTCATCACTTCCTCCCTTCTGATAGTCCCAGACCCCAACTAGGACTCCCAGGGGTGCCAGGGGGTGAAGGCCTTGATCTAGGAATGCCTGGGGAACAGGTCGGGGAAAAGGGACCTTATTGGTGGGGTGCCACGAAGACCTGGGGAATTTGGGGGACTGTGAGGAGACTGCAGGTTGAGCCACCACGTGAGAACCCACCTTCTGGGTGGCCTCAGGGAAATTCTGCCTTCACTAATGGACGGCAAGGGAGATCAGGGGCAGACATTGAGCTGGAGGGAGCAGTTTGTGAGTCTCAGATTTCTGAGGTCTAGACCTGGTTCTGGCACAAAACTACTGTATGACCTTGGCCAGATCCTCTACCGTGAAACAGGAAAGACGATGATCCCAGGGTTTCCCCTTCACTAGACTTCTATGGTGCTGTGAATTACCGGTCTCAGTGCATCTTTGCCCCTTACCCAACTGGCTTGTGTAGAACAAAGAAAGAAGAGTCTCCGGGGCAAGTGGTGCTGGGGTGCACATGTGGCCCTAGTGGACCAGGGACCTGGTTTTCAGTAGCTGGGACAGCTCCTCAATGCAGGGGAATGTTTTTGAGCAGAGGTCACTCTGATGTCCCTGGCACTGAGATTAACTGCTATTCTCTTAGCCAAATGCTGGGTGTCTCTTTTCAAAAGTCCAAGAGGCTCATTTGCATGTCATTTGCATCTCATTTGAACACCAACTCATTTAATGTTCAGCAACCACTGAGATTTCTTCCAGGCCCCTGCATCTTGCTTTCCCCAGGTTGTCTCTCCCCCTCTCCCTCCCCGCATCCTGCAGCTGGTCTAGCTGGGCAGGCCTGGCCCTGGTGGACTGGGCCTCACTGGGTCCAGCCTGGTCCAAGGCGCCCACCCATTGGCTGTGGGAGGGAGAGGAGCCAATAGGGACCTCCAGATAGGCAGATGTCCAGCTGCAGCCAGGAGGGGTCGGCCTTCCCCCTGCCCCTCCAGGACCCTTCCCAGGGCTTGGGCTCTCCAGAGCTTTCTCTCAGACTCCAGAGAAGGTAGCTGCTTGTAGCAAGAGAGAGAGAGAGAGAGAGAGAGAAAGAGAGTGGGGGAGGAGAGCAGGCGGTATGTGTTAACTGAGAATGGGTTTATTATGCCCCAGGGAGAAAAAAGAAAACAATTAAAGAATTGATAGTTTTGTTTTATTTTCCAACCTGCCGCGCTCCTCTGGAGGTCTGCTGGGGAAATCCTTGTGTGGGAGCTGAGGAGAGAGCTTCTCTTCCAGGGAACTCCAGAGCACTGTAAGAGCTGCTGGGAGAATCAACATTGTATATGAATGTAAGAGGGAAGCTCCCTCCACCCCTATTCCTCATCCCTGGCTGGGCTAAAAGCCAGCCCCATGGAAGACAAGACTGCAGACAGGCCTGAAGTGCACTGTTGGAACTGTGGTCTCCTGAGCTCAAAGAGCAGCCTTACACCCGGAGCCGTAAAAAATGGCTCTGGCTGAAACCCCTCTGTGTACCAGGAGCTGCTGCAGATGAGATTCAGGGGCTTGCTCAAGGCCATGCAGCTGGTTCTGGGACCCACAGCTCCCGACTCTACCCCCAGGTTTGTAGAAAATCTCTAAGAATTTAGAGACCTGGTTCCCAATCTGACTGCTCCCCTTGTCTTCCTTTTCTATTTGGAGCAGAAGCCAGTTAAAAGAGACGACATGGGTGACCCCGGCTGACCCTCCCAACAACCAGAGCAGGTACCAACTGTTCAGATGCTCTCCTGCATCTCCTTTTTTTTTTTTTTTTGAGACAGAGTTTCACTCTTGTTGCCAGGCTGGAGTGCAATGGCACAATCTTGGCTCACCGCAACCTCCGCCTCCCTGGTTTAAGCGATTCTCCTGCTTCAGCCTCCCAAGTACCTGTTATTACAGGCATATACCACCACGCCTAGCTAATTTTGTATTGTTAGTAGAGATGAGGTTTCACCATGTTGGTCAGGCTGGTCTCGAACTTCTGACCTCAGGTGATCCACCCACCTCGGCCTCCCAAAGTGCTGGGATTACAGGTGTGAGCCACTGTGCCCGGCCTCTCCTGCATCTCCTGACATCACCTAACACCTGCTGGCCAAGTCCTGTCTCTCCTCCAAAGCCCAGTGTAACTCCTCTCCTCCCCAAAGCCTTCACTGAGGTCTTAGTCCTCCCTGACAATCTGGCATTTTAATGTACACTTCCTAAAATACAGTGTGTTGTTCATCAGGCATCATGTGATTAGCAGTCTTATATCTGTCTGACCACAAGCTCGTGGAGATCATAGTTCTATAGACTCTCTCTCTTAGGTGCACATGCACATGTGCACACACAGATGCACGCACACACTTGTCTCACACGCAGGACCCAATCCTTTACAGCTCCTGGCTGATGGGCTGGGGTGCCTCAGTTTCTACGTGCATGAGACAAGGAGGCATGAGATACAAGGCTTTGTGGCTCTGCTCATTTCCACAGCAAGGTCAGCCTCCTGCCTTATGGATGGTTTTGTTTCCTGCCTGTTCATCAAGCTGGCGATTTGGGGAGGGGACACTCGTGCCGCCTCAGACTCACAGCGGGTAGAGGACTGAATAAACCCCAAGCAGCCTCCTCTGGGCTCCCTGCAACAGTCTGAGCCCTGAGAGCAGCTGTCGGGCAGAGCTCATTATGGGGCATAATGCAAGCAGAGTGACAGGGAATATCTGTTCTCTCCCCACTATTACACTTGTCGCTCACTCTCTTCCTCTTGCAGGTGAGCCATGGGGTTTGATTGCCTGTGTGTCGGATCTCTCCATAACAACCAGGCAAACGAGACAATCTGAGTGCTCAGAGCAGTCTGGCAGGAAGCGACTTCCTAGCAAACCCCTGGGATGGAAATGGGCCAGGTCCTGGTGGGTGGCTCTGTGGTGTGGCCCCCTTCCCCTTCCCAACAAGACTGCATGACAGTAAGGCCACTTTCCTTCATCCCCGAGAACAAAGAGGATGCTATTACACACAGGCAATCTTGTTGCTGAGACAGAACACACATTGGAAATGATTTAAAATGCTCCAGAGAGCCTGGTGGCAGAATGCCCCCTGCTTCTTCCTCAAGAGGTGTTTGTATCCAGCTGGGCCTCATCGATAAAGGGCTGGGCGTCATCAGGCTCACCTGTGACTCAGGGGTTTTTAGAAAGATCGAAGTTAGGGGCTGCCGTGGCTCACGCCTGTAATCCCAGCACTTTGGGAGGCCGAGATGGGCGGATCGCAAGGTCAGGATATGGAGACTATCCTGGCCAACATGGTGAAATTCTGTCTACTGAAATGCAAAACATTAGCCAGGCGTGGTGGTGGGCACCTGTAGTCCCAGTTACTCAGGAGGCTGAGGCAGGAGAATCACTTGAACCCGGGAGACAGAGGTTGCAGTGAGCCAAGATTGCGCCACTGCACTCCAGCTTGGCAACAGAGCAAGACTCCGTCTCAAAAAAAAAAAAAAAAAAAAGAAAGAAAGATTAAAGTTAGACCTGGAAGGGGCAGGTCTAACACAGGCCACACACAGAATTCCCTGTGAGCTTATTAATAACACAGAGGCTGGCCTCAGAGCTTCAATCACTTCTCTGTGGGTGAGACCTGGAAGCCTGCATCTGAACAAGTCTATAGGTTAGGGCTCCGCAAGCTGACCTATGGACTGACAGCAGCGAGGACTGGATGCCCATAGACCATCCAGTAGTGGGCCTGTGAGAAACTGGGCTGCACAGCAGGAGGTGAGCACAGCAGGAGGGGAGCGGTGGGTGAGCTGGAGAATGAAGGAAGCTTCCTCTGTGTTTACAGCCACTCCTCATCATGCACATTACTGCCTGAGCCCCGCCTTCTGCCAGATCAGCTGCGGCATTAGATCATCATAGGAGTGCAAACCCTATTGTGAACTGTACATGAGAGGGATTTAGGTTACCTGCTCCTTATGAGAATCCAGTGCCTGATGATCTGTCACTGTCTCCCATCACCCCCATATGGGACCGTCTAGTTGCAGAAAGACAAGCTCAGGGCTCCCACTGATTCTACTTTACAGTGAGTTGTATAATTATGTGTGACAGTGACCCTTATATACGACAATGACCCCCCCCCCAACAACACTCACCCTGGTAAAATCCTTTTGCCTTTGAGTAGGGATGGAACCCATGAACGTGATTTCACATATGAATATGTGTTGGCACAGATGACCTTAAGACAGAAAGATCATTGGCATGGGCCTCATCTAATTACATGAGCCAGGTCAAAGCAGACTTTTCTCCCACTGGTGGATGGAGGGGATGTGAGATAGAGGCATGAGCAGAACCGATGAGCCTTTGCTGGCCTGCAGATGGAGGGACCCCCTTGACACGGGGTGAGGGCAGCCTGTGGGAGTGGAGAGCAGCCCCCACTGATAGCAGCGAGGAAATCGAGATCTCAATCCTACAACCACAGGAGCTGGGCTCTGAATGACCCTAGAAAGGGATTCTTCCCTAGGGCCTCCAGGGAAGGGCTCAGCCTGGCTGATACCTGGATTTGACCCTTCTGAGATTCTAAGCAGAGAATTCATTGGAACCCGCCCCAGCTCTGACCCACGGACTGTGAGATTTAAAATGGGTGTTGTTTTAAGCCACTAAATGTGTGACAATTTGTTATGCAGCAATAAAAAATGAATGCACTAAATCTAACATCCAGTTACCTGGCTTAGAATTCATCCTTCTTAATTTCTGGCCTCACTTGGCAGACACAATCTCCTTTCTTATCATTGTGGAGCAAGTCAGCTAAATGCCCATCCTCTTTCATTTTCAAATATTTCAGGCTCTCAGAGACTTCCCATACCCCTAGTGAGAGCCCACCTGTGGGCCGAGGGTCGACTACCTCTAGTTCTCACGTAACTGCAAGAGCAGTGATGACAGGTCAGGTGCCATGGCTAGCACCCATAATCCCAGCATTTTGAGAGACTGAGGTGGGAGAATGGTTTGAACTCAGGTGTTTGAGACCAGCCTGGGCAACATAGAGAGACGTCATCTCTACTAAAAATATAAAAACGCAGGCGTCTGTGGTGGTGTGCACCAAGTAGTTCTAGCTACTTGGGAGGTGGAGGCAGGAAGAGTGCTTGAGCCCAGGAGATTGAGGCTGCAGTGAGCTATTATCATGCCTCTGCACTCCAGCCTGGGCTACAGAGCAAAATTCTGTCTCAAAAAAAAAAAAAAAAAAAAAAAAGAGGCTGAGGCAGGCAGATCACTTGAGGTCAGGAGTTCAAGACCAGGCTGGCTAACTTGGTGAAACCCCGTCTCTACCAAAAATACAAAAATTAGCCAGGCGTGGTGGTATATGCCTGTAATCCCAGCTACTTGGAAGGCTGAGGCAGGAGAATCGCTTAAACCCAGGAGGCAGAGGTTGTAGCGAGCTGAGATTATGCCACTGGAATGAGCCAAGAGGCAGAGGTTGCAGTGAGCCAAGACACGCCAGTCTGGGCAATGAAGCAAGACTCCATCTCAAAAAAGAAAAAAAAAAAAAGCACAGTGATGACTTGAAAACTTCTAGAATGACCTAGTGTAGTGGTTCTCAACTTTTTCACTCACAGCTAGTGGTAAGAGTGGTGATAGTGGTTAGGATAATAAAAGCAGATATTTAATGCATGCGTCCTATGTACCAGACAATGAGCTAGGTGCTTTCTCTACATTATTTCGTTTAATCTCACAGTGACTCCATGAGATGGATATTATTATGACTCCATTTTGTAGATGAAGAAACTGAGGCTTAGAGAGTTAAGAGACTTATTGTGTGTAGGTGGTTAAGCCAGGATTTGAGATTTGGTGCCAGAGCCTGTGGTCTTAGCAGACAAACGTAATCTCTCCCTCTCTTTCTGCACCACATGCCCTATATTTTTAAAGATTTTTGTCTACCAAACAAACTGCATTTATCAAGGAATAATTTGTTTTCCCATTTTTTATTAATCAAAGCCATGTATGACTGCCAATCAGAGGTTCAGATCAGTGTGAGATTAGTAGTGTTATCACACTGAGTTGATATAATTCCAGCCAAATGCAGAGAAGTGATGTCTCAGTTAGTAGTCTGTAAGCCTTATCTTTGTAAATGTGTCATTTCTGCTAGGCATACAGAAATATTAAAATAGCTCGCAAACCCCATTACTACCTGTGGGAACCTGTAGGGGTCTGAGGACTGAAGATTGGGACCACTGGTCTAGATCAACTGGACCCTCTTATCTGCTGTGCTCAGGCCTCTGCGTCCCTGTGACCTGCTTAGCTACCATTCCTCCTCAAAGAGAGGGCTGCAAAATACCCCTTCCCAAACTACCACCACTGCCAGAGACAGAGCAGATAGTGTGATACCCCCTCCAGCCCTCCTCCCGTGCACACAGGCACACACACACACACACAATCACACACATGCACGCATGCCCATATGCAAACACACACATACACAGCCATGGGCATCATTCTCTCTTCTAATAGTGTAGTTCAATCTTAGTCTAGATCATTGAGCTTTCTAATCTCACCTTATCCTAGATGTACAGAGACGTGAACATATGTAAGAGAGAAGGGTTGTTCCTTACTTCCTCACTTGATATAGTCTGAGTTCTGTTTCTCATACTATGAGTCTAGCACAGTGAGACATTAAGTGTCATTCATTCGCTCAAAACATATTTAACACCTAGGATGTGCCAGGCCTAGTTAGGTACTGGGATTTATTGCAAACAAGAGAGACAAGGCCTCTGTTTTCATGGAGCTCACAATCTAAGGGGAAGCTGCATTAGGCAGTTATAGTTAAGCAATGAAGCTTTCCAGAGAGCTGCAGATTCTGGGGGCATGCAGACTGGATGGCTATAGCCTGTAGGTGGTCTAGGGAAGATTGCTTGGAGCTGAGACTTTAGAGTAGGGGAAGTCAGGTGGGAAAAACAGAGCAAGAGTGTGCAAGGCAGGGGACCCCAGGGTGGGAAGGAGCTGAGGCTAGAGGCATCGGGGCCTTGTGGGAGGAACAGTGTGACTGGCTGAGACCCTGCAGTAGTGTTGTGTCTGAAAGGTAAGCCCTGCTTGAGGAGCAGGGTTCCAGGCAACACCAATGTGGGCACTGGTTAGGGCTGGCAGGGAGGGGTCCCTTGTTAGGGGTCAATCCTGTAGCTTGCCAATGCACATCACCACCCTTCTTCCATTATTTCCCATCCCTCACAGGGAGCTAGTGTCATATTTTGAGCCAGACATGGTTGTGGAAAATGACAGGAGTGTCTCCGGTGAGAAGTTTAGCACATAGGAAGGTGACAGCTGCAGGTGGGGTCTGCCTTTTGGTGGCTCCACAATAGAATGTGTGCCTGGTGGGAAAGAGTCCTCCTGCACCTTGGAGAGAACGACATGAGCTTGAAGAAGCTGGGAGGAAGGTCCAGGCAGGACTGTGGCTGGGAGAGTGGATAGGCCAGCTCAGGCAGTGAAGGCAGGTGGCCCCCCAGAAGCACAGAAGTCAAGCCGAGCCACAAGAAGCTACGGCTGACAGGAGAAGAGCCTCATGCCATGCAGGAAGGAAGGAGGAGGCACCTTGGGCCTCCAGGTGAGTGTCAGCATCATCAGAGGCAGGAGGGCAGAAATACGTTGATGGCTGGGCTGAGGTCTCCGTGGCTTCATGTAGACATTTCAGGCTATGGCCCCGGGTTCCTCCCATTTTCATCCTCTGAGCCTCCCCAGTTAGCCAGAATTCCAAGGGCTTCATTAGATGGTTCTCACCTGGTGTTCCCAGGTAATTGACTACTACAAGCATTTATGCACTGGGCTACAGTTGCCCAGGGTTGTGGGTAGAAGGGACCTATCAGGAATGCCAACAGGACAGGAGAGGCCAGAAGCTGTGAGCCAGGGGTCCAGTTTGGGTGGGAGAAGTCCTCTACCTGCTTTTAACTGTGGGTGGGGATCCAGATCTCCAGGCACAAGGGAAATGAGAAGCACAAGTCCTTTTTCTGTACTATCATAATGAAAATAAGCACCATTGGCTACATGTATAGTCTGCTGTAAAGATGATAAGGTATTTCATAGACAGGATCAAATGCAGATTTCTCTCCAAGTCTGTGAAGCAGACTCAACAGGCATCAATGTTCCCGTCTGACAGATGTGGCTCAGAGAGGATAGCAACTCACTTAAGGGCACACAGCCGGCGAGTTCAGAGAGGAAGCTGGGACCTGGTCATGTCAGTTGATGTGAGGCAGAGGCTGTTTCTGAGGCCTGAGGAGACACACATTAGCAAAAATCCATGTCTGAGGGCTTGTGTTAGTTTCCTGGGGCTGCTGTAACAAATTACCATAAACTGGGAGGCTTAAAACAGAAATCTATTCGCTCACCATTCTGGAGAGCAGAAAATGGAGATCTGGGCTTTGGCAGAGGTAGTTCCCTTTGGGGGTCTGTGGGAGAATCTCTTTCACACCTCTCCCGGCTTCTGGTGGTTGCGGCCATCTTGTTTTCTTGGCTGTGGCAGGATCACTCCATCTCTGCTTCCACCGTCACATAGCATTCTCCTAGTGTGTGTCTGTGTCCAAATTTCCCTCTTCTTGCAAGGATACTGGTCACTGGATTGGAGTGGGTCTACCCAACACAGTGTGACCTCTTTTTGACTTGATTTGTATCTGTAAACATCCTGTTTCCAAGCAAGGTCATATTCACAAGGTGGGCATGAAGTTTAGGAGACTTTCAACCCAGTACAGGGCTAATCAGGGCAAACATTGCTGGGAGGGAGATTTGGCCATTTACGTGCAGGGTGCTGGCATGCCAGAGAAGAGTGGGACTCCAGGGACCCAGGGTTAACTTTGTCACAGAGGCTCACGCTGCTCTCAGGAGCACAGGACAAGAGAAGGAAATTAGAAACCTCCCCCCTCATTCCTGCATACACCTTGCCCAGCCCCGGTTCTGTTTTCCTGCTCCTCCCTCGACAATCCTGACTTGTATCCACAAACAAGGATGTGTTAGGATGGTTGATAATGTAATTATTATTGGACAACTCTGATTTATTCAGTGCTTACTATATGCCAGGTGCTGTACAAAGAGCTTTACATGCATATTTCATTTAGCCTTCATAGTAAGTCTGTGAAATAAGACCTATTCTTATTCTCATTTGGCACTTGAAGAAACAAAGCCTTTGGAAGGTCAGGTCATATGCCTGAGGTCATAGATGCAGCAGGTGGCCTGAATAAGATTCTAGACCAGCTCAGCTGAGAACTGGGGGCCCAAGTCCTTAGGTAGCCCTCACCCCTTTACCCACCCAACTCTGACCTATGCTCTAGAGAATAGACGGGACCTGTGGGGACCCAGAATGGGAGGGATAGGGAACAGGAAAGCTCTAAGGGACACAAAAGGGGAATGATGAGGTGACATCCTCCATGCTAAAAGGCTTTGAACTATTTCTATCCAACCAAACTGGCACCTCCTTCTCCTCTTCCTCTGGGGCTGCCTGGGAACAGTGAGAGAAGGAAATGAAGCTTCTACCTCCCTGCTGTTTCCATGGGGCCTGGAGTGGTTCCCCACCCTATTTGCAAGGACATAAATAATCAAGATGTATTACTCAGGGATTGCCATGGTAACATCTTCAGGTTACCAGGGATGCAAGATCCAAACAAAAGTATTCGATTAAATATTTCTGGCCACTAGAGGAATCCAGCCATGTAACGCTGGGATGTGGGGAGAGGAGGCTCAGCATGAAGGGCTTATTCCTTCTTTCTCCTTTCTTTTCTTAGCTTCCTCCTCAGATAATTATGGCTCTGCTGGACAGGTCCTCTCTCCCTCCTCTCTTATTCAGGGCCTCTTTCCCTGCTCTTGAGATAGAGGAATCCCCCTACAATCCAAATCTCTAACAGAAACAAGGATCCCGAAGCCAGCTCTAAAAGGGATGCCCTCGGCTCTCATAAACACATCCTCTTGTAATTGGCTTAGGATTGAGTTGAATATCTAACTAAAGATCATTCCTACACACATCATCCTTCCAAGTGAAATTAGCAGGCCTGAAAGTTGGTTTCCTCCCTGAAACCAGGAACATGATAAAGGCCTGGAATTATGGTAGTTGCAGAAAGAAGAAACAACAGTGTGATTAATCTGGACTTCAGGGGCTCCTGTCCTGGTGCTGGGGGCTGGCAAGAGCTGCACAGCAGGCACCATCCTCCCTGGAGGCCTGGCCTGGGAATGGCTCCATCTCCATTCCCAGAGCGGCATAATCACTATAAATATGTTTCTAATAACCAAGTGTGTTTGTTTAACATAAACTTGCTTTGCCCTCTAAGGTAGCCCGAGAAAGTGCCAAGTGAAGCAGAGTTTAGGAGGTGTAATTTCAAGTCCTGTTGGCAGGCCTCAGTGTGCAGCCAGGGAGAGGATCAATCTCTCTGAGCAGCCAAGTCGCCCTCTCTGTGGCTTCACTTCTAAGAGGTTATAGCTGGAAGGGATATCAAGAGTCACCTAGTTCAAGACCTTCCTTTGCAAGAAAGGGAGCTGAGTGGGAGGTAAGGGGACGTCCCAAAAACATCACCTAGCCATAACCTCCTCTGTGTCTAAAACCCAATTTCCTAAACCAGTGATTTTTTTCCCTATTCCCCTATATAGGGACCCAGCCCTGGAGGGGACTGTTGGGTATGCACACAGCTTGAGAATCTGGAGGAAGGCGGAGGGCTGGGAAGCAGAGACACTCAGGGAGCCTCCAGGCCTCCTGGGGACACACCTCAGCCCACCCAGCCTGGCTGGTGCCTTGAGGCTCAACCCTGCCCTGCTAGCCACGAAAACAAAGCGCTTCCTGCCCTGTGATTTCTCCAGTGGATCAATACACACTCCTTGGGCAGGCTGGGCGGTGTAGACTACCGATTAGCTTTCCCTTTCACAGAGCAAGATTTCCCTTCTGGGGGCCATTGTTCCACTCAAACACAAGCTGGCTTTGCAACCAAACTCTTCCCCCGGCAGGATGCGGGAGGGGAACTTGGCCTGGGGCCAGATGATGGCCACCTCTCTAACCACCTGCAGGTTCCTACCCAACCAGGAGTTAGCATCTCATACATTGCTGATGAAGCTTTTGTCTCGGGCTCAAGGTGAGCCAGGGAATCAGAGAGATAAATAAATAATTCTAAGGAGAGCTGTGTGTAGGGGCAGGAGGGAGGGCCGCAGGGGTTGTTTATCTTGGGGGCTTGCATATTTTATCACCCTGCAGTCTCATGACC
The DNA here is from genome assembly GCA_963573385.1 of Cacajao melanocephalus. Lineage (NCBI taxonomy): Eukaryota > Metazoa > Chordata > Mammalia > Primates > Pitheciidae > Cacajao > Cacajao melanocephalus. Next base: position 96,298 of record CAUYLG010028961.1, read on the forward strand.
CCTCTTCCCTCCCCTCCCTTCTCTCCTGATGTTGCTGTGATGAGAGTTTATATTATCTAGCACACACTGGTTTGTAAGTCTATTTACAACCCAGGCGTTGTTGGTTTGCGTGAAAGAGAGAGATGGCCCATCCCCAGATTAGTTAAATTGGAAATAAATTGGTTGTTAAATAAAAGGCCTCTGTGGGATGTGACAGTGATGAATGAGGGATGGATGTGCCTGGGGAAGGGAGTGGTGGCTTTCTGGATTGAGACTGTTTGAAGCTGAAGTGGCCCAGGAACCTTGGGTGGGAGCCTGGGATGGCCTGGGGGCCTGGGAGGGTTTGAGGCCTGAGGACCAAGAATGGTCAGGCAGTGGTAGGTCCTGAAATACATTTACAGAGGGAAATTGAAGGCTGAAGACTTGAGCACCCTCTAGAACTATATTTTATTTTCTTGTGGCTCAAAGAGCACTTTTGTGTCTTTGATTTTAAAATTCTGCAACATATTTTTCTTGCTTTATAGGTGGAGGAGACTGTAGTGAAGTCACTTTCCTGTGGTCATTGTCAAATAAAAAACAAACCTGGACTTGGTAAGAAAAGATTTTATTTAAAAGGATTATTGCAGGGTGGGGAAGGAGATTATTGCAGAAGGGAGCTTCTGTGACCCTAAGATCTGCAGGCATCCTAAGAGTTAGGCGAACAGGGGTTTTCTTTCATAGAGAGGAGTAAATAGGCAAGAAGGAATGAGGTGTGAGGAGGGGGATGAATGGGTGGCATAAAGACTGTTTCCCTGCCGCCAGCCTATTCTGCTGGCTCAGGCTGAAGGGGGCCAGAGTCCAGAACCTGGTGAAAGGAGAGATGTTTAACCAGAGTTTGGTTAACAAGCATTTTGTTATTAGTCAGTGGGGACAAGCGTTCAACTAATCATTTATGAGGCAAAGAAAGGGACTGGGAAGGGTCTGTGTCTGGGCTTGTCATAAGTAAATAAGATGGTGCAGGGGGGATTGGGAGGTGCATCTGTGAGTCTTACCTAAGTTATATGGAAAGTGTTTTTGTTTATATAGTTACACTGTTTTCTAGAATAAAAGGTTGGGTGGATTTCTTAACCTTCACTGTTTTCTAGGATTACAGGGCTCAGGTAAAAGTCAACATTGTCATCATGCAGCTACACATCGCAGTGCTAGGGCAGCTGAGTCCAAAGCTCACCCCACTCACCCCACGATGGTTAATAAGTCAGGAGACAAGGTGTTGGGGCAGGAAAGTGACTTTATCTCAGAGAGCCAGCAAGCCAAGAAGATGGTGGAAGAATGCGCTAAAGGGCCATCTTGAAGGACATGGATCTTGAGCTTTTTTTCATATTGGGAAGGGGAAGCAAGGAGGGTTAGAGGTCAGGAGGTGACAGGTGACCACAGACATCGGGGGATCAACAGGAGTCCAAGGCGGTTGCATCACTTCTTTGTCCTTGGTCACGTCACAATGCTCCTATAAATCCTTTTTTTTTTTTTTGAGTCAGGGTCTCACTCTGCCACTGAGGCTCATGGCAACCTATGCCTGCTGGTCTCAAGCAATCCTCACATCTCAGACTCCTGAGTGGCTGAGACCACAGGTGTGCACCACCATGCTCGGTTAATTTTTTTTGTACTTTTTTGTAGAGATGGGATCTCACCATGTTGTCCAGACTGGTGTTAAACTCCTGCAGTCAAGCGATCCTCCTACCTCAGTCTCCTAAAGAGCTAGGATTACAGGTGTGAGCCACTGCGCCTGTACGGCCTCTCCTGTACATCTCTAGCATAACAGTATTACTTGTGTGTATGCCCTTCTTATCTCTTTGGGGGTTAGTTTTTGGAAAGAACTATTATCATCCTTGCTTTAAAGTTAAACTATAAAGTAAATTCTTCCCATTTTTGCCTACCAGCAGAAATGAGCAAAGACAGCCTATGAGGTTAGAAGAAAGATGGAGTCAACTATGTTAGAGTTCTCTCACTGTTACATTCGGCCTGGAATTCAGACTCTGGGCTCCAAGACCACTTACATATTTCTTCATCCTCTTACCTCTTTCATATCTAAACAGTCTTATGTCTTTCTCTCCATTCTCCTCCTCCTATTAAAACTGCTGTCAAGAATGAAGAAGGCTGAAGCAGCCTAAACTGTCACCCTGCCTAGGGATATTTGTGTTTGACTAAGGACCAGAGCTTTAAGCTTTAGAACTGAGGAGGAGAGTTCTTTCCAGGATTAACCTGTCCTGACTTCCCTTTTCTTTCATCACCATCACAGGGTCACTTCTGCCTGAACCTGTGAAGGATAATAGATGATAAGGAGTTGGTTGATAACAGGTCATCGAAGCAAAGAATCTCAGGGCTGAATAGAGGGAACTTAGACTCTCTGGCACAATCTCCCACTATGCAGATGGGAAAAATGAGGACCAAATAGCAGAAGGGACAGTAGCCAGGCTTGATACTAAACAAGGATCTTCCTAACTCTTCATGTTACAGAGGGAATGAAGGGGGCATATGACTCTCCTCCTCTCCCATGAGCACCAAGTTCTCCTTTTCCTGACATCCTGCCTCACCCCACAGAGTTCCTGGGTGGACCACGGGTCATCAAGCTTTAGCAGGAATAACAGTCACTCAGTGTGCCGGATGCGGATGCCTGCACATCTTCTCTCCTCCTGGATTATGTAGGAATGGATCCTAGTTAACTGCATTTTACTGAGATTCTGATGAGGCTGTCTGAGAACCATACATTTGGGAAACACTGGCAGAGGCAAGTCTGAGTTCAAGAAAGTTGGACAGGCTGGGCGTGGCGGCTCACGTCTGTAAACCCACCACTTTGGGAAGTTGAGGCAGGCGGATCACCTGAGGTCAGCAGTTCGGGACCAGCCTGGCTAACATGGTGAAACCCCATCTCTACTAAAAATATAAAAATTAGCTGAGTGTGGTGGCATGCACCTGTAGTCCCAGCTACTCGGGAGGCTGAGGCAGGAGAATCGCTTGAATTTAGGAAGTGGAGGTTGCAGTTAGCCGAGATCATGCCACTGCACTCCAGCCTGGGCCACAGAGTGAGATATGTCTCCAAAACAAACAAACAAAAAACAAAAAAACAAAGGTAGATAGCTCAACCAGTCTGGACAATCAAAGACTCTGGATTGAGCGGGAAGCCAGGCAAGCTTGGAGGTTGTTGGGGTGGCAACCTGTATTTCCCACCTCTAGGAGCTGTTGATGGGTAGGGCAGCCCTCTTTTCTCCCCTTATTTCCTCCTCGTACCATCACAGAGATGGAGCCTGGGGGAGGGGAAGTGTTATTCAGAGGAATTAACAACTCTTCCTTGGAAGGTAACAAATTCCTCACTAATTATGCAATTATTTTATTATGCAGCCTTAATGAAAAAAAAAATACACAAACCACTCAAAGCCTAAAAGGAAGGCTGTATCCAGGACTTATCCAATTTAATAAATCCTCTCCATCCAGTAATTATTTCCTGGATTCTTTTCAATACAAGTGTGTAGTTGTGGGGAATGGTCTCTCTCTGGCTGTGGCAGGGGAGGGGGACAGGCCCTCGAGAGAGAGTGGGCTGCCCTTTCCAACTACCCCACCCAAGTGGGTGCCAAATATGCATACCACAGTCTTTCTAAACCACACCTCTCACCTTCCTCTTCTAGCCTGTCATATTCCTGACAGAAAGGGTATGAGGGAGGAAGAGGACAGGTTAAATTCTGACCCCCTTTGCTGAAATTTGGGGATCACCCCTAAAAAGTTCCCATGATGTTTCCTGTGTCCTGGCCCTGCCCCAGCTTTTATTCTATGTCCTCAGCCTTGCTCTCAAATAGCGGTTATGAGCCCCAATCCCTGAAGGGATGGAATGATAAAATGTGGATGTGTTAACCCTTCAAAGTCACATATTTAGAATCAGATAGGTCTGCGCTCAAATTTGGCTTGACTAAGCACTGGTGTGTGCTTCACTTCTCTGAGTCTCTGCTGTCTTTATCCATATGATGGGGATACTGATACCTTTCTCATGAGAGATATCGTGTGGATCAAAGGAGGCAGTGGACCTAAAGGATATAGTGCAATGCTTGACACACAGCTGGTGACCATCAAGGAACATTTCCCTCCATGCCTCTTTCCCTCCCCCACCTCCCTGAAGCCTTAGGTTGAATATCTCCAGGCGGCATTCATAATGGTGGTGCAGACATTTGGGGCCATGGAGGCTTTCTTGGCTCCCCTGAATTTCCCTTAGTTTCTTTGTTCCCCCGCTACGCCCCCAACCTGAGTCTTGTGATGGTGCAGCTATAAGGAGGGCTTAGACACTGGATGTTACTGGTCAGGAAGTGCCTGGGAGATCTTGTTTTTCTGTTCCTAGCAGAAGGGCTGGGCCAGGAGGAGCTCACCGCATCCCTTCTCCATTACTATTGCCATGGAGACTGCCTGCAGCTGAATGCCTCAGCATCCTGACTAAGGCAAGGCCAACCATGCTCCCTCTTGTAGGCTGCTGGCCACAGCTTGGTCTTGCTAGCTGTGTAGCCTTGTTGCACCAGGGTGGTGGTCAGTGTGAGAAGCCTGATCTCACCCAGAGCCCCTGTGTCTCTGTGTTCATCTATTGATTGTGACCCCCTTAGTTAAATTTTGGGGCTCGCCCCTAGCAAGTTCCCATTATTCTACCTAAGACCTAAGACAGCATCTTCACAAGCATCACTTCTGGGCACTGCCTCGATGCCACATGCTTCTGGCCAGGCAGCCTGGACTTTGAAGTCATATGGACTCCATTAGAAGGCTACTTCAGGGTTGGGCAAGGTGGCCCATGCCCATAATCCCAGCAGTTTGGGATGCCAAGGTGGGAGGATCACTTGAGGCCAGAAGTTCAAGACTAGCCTGGGCAACATAATGAGATCTTGTCTCTACAAAAAACAAAAACAAACAAACAAAGACCAGAGAAACTTAGCCAGGTGTGGTGGTGCATGTCTGTCATCCCAGCTACTCAGGAGGGTCATTTGCGTTTAGGAGTTCAAGTCTTCAGTAAGCCATGATTGTGCCACTGGACTCCAGCCTGGGCGACAGAGTGAGACCCGACATATCCCTGTAGAAAAAAAAATGAAGTCTGTTTCTGGGATTCACCAATGGTGTCATCTTAGGCTACAGTTATATGAACCCCCAGACCTCAGTTTCTTTATCTGTAAAACAGGTATACTAATAGAATACACCTCAGAGAGTTGTTGCAAGGCTCATCTAAGATGACATACAGGAAAGAGTTTTGTCAAACAGAAAGCACTGAATAAACTTGAGGATAGGTAAGATGAGGCTAGCACTGCCTGAGCACCTGTTCTGTGCCCATTATTGTGTGAAAGCTTTAACATATGATTTCATTGGATTTAAAACACCGTGAGGTAGGGCTCAATTTCTGCACTGTACCTGTGAGAAAACAGAGGCTTAGAAAAGCTACGTAAATTGCCTGAACTCACAAAGAAGAAAAGAGCCAGAACTTGAACTGTTATCAGCTCTTTCTTGATAAGCGCCTGTAAGAGATCACTGTTCTTATTGATACTGATTCATAAAGAAGTTTTTATTGAGCATTGTGTTAGTCAGGGCTCTCCAGAGAAACAAAACCAATAGGATATATTTGTATATCTATGAAGAGGGTTATTATGGGAATTGGCTCACATGATTATAGAGGCTGAGAAATCCTATAATCTGCCTTCTGCAAGCTGGCAACCTGGAAAAGCTGGTGTCATTTAGGCTGTCTGAGGGCTCAAGAACAAGGAGCTCTCATGTTCAAGGGCAGGAGAGGATGATTATCATAGGCTCAAGAAGGAAGTACAAATTAGGCCAGGTGCGGTGGCTCATGCCTGTAGTCCCAGCACTTTGGGAGGCTGAGGTGGGTGGATCATCTGAGGTCAGGAGTTCGAGACCAGTCTGGCCAACATGATGAAACTCTGTCTTTACTAAAAATACAAAAATTAGCCGGATGTGGTGGCAGGTGCTTGTAATCCCAGTTACTTGGTAGGCTGAGGCAGGAGAATTGCTTGAAACAGGGAGGCGGAGGTTGCAGTGAGCCAAGATCATGCCACTGCACTCCAGCCTGGGCAACAAGAGCAGAACTGTCTCCAAAAAAATAAAATAAAAATTACAAATTAGCCTTTCCAAGGCTTTTTTTTTTCTATTTGAACCCTCAATGGATTGGATGGTGCCTGCCCACGTTGGAGAGGGTAAGCCTTCTTTACTCAGTCTACCCATTCAATGCTAATCTCTTCCAGAAACACCCTCACAGGCACACCCAGAAATAATGTTTTGCCAGCTATCTGGGCATCCCCTAACCCAGTCACGTTGACATATAAAACTAACTACTATAAGCTTTTGCTTATAGGAGGTGGTAAGGGACACTAGAACAGTATATGGCAGGGTCTTCCTTGACTGTAAACAGCTTACACTCTATTTGTGATATAGGAAAAGTGAAGCAGCTTCAGACAGGGGGCCCATGACAAAGCCATGGATAGAGACAGGCAACATGAGTCTTACAGGTCAGGAGGGGCTGCTCCTCCTGGGCTGGGGTCTTTAGAGAAGGCTTCATGGTAGGCGGGGACTTGGGCTAGGCTTTCAAGAGTGGGAAGATTTTGAAGAGGCAGAAAAGGTGGATGGGCAATCCTGGTGGGGACTTGGACTGTCTGGAGAGAGCCCTAGAAATGTACTGAATGGTGGGGGAGAAGAGGTGCTGTTAGAAATTGGCCACAGATTATTTTCCACATGGAGTTGCAGAGAGTTGGCTATTGCTTACATGAATCAATCCATAGCAGAAGCAAGTGTGTACCCAGACCTGTCCCTCTACAGCACCAGACTGCCTCCTAGTCAGCCTCACCGTCTTTTCACTGGACACCTGCAGCAGAGAGGGCATCAAATCGTTCCTGTGCATTGCTCAGCTCCTGCTGCGTCTGCCTCTTTTCTTCAAAGCTGCCTATCCAATGGCTCCCAGCCTGGCCCTCTTGCTCTTCAAACATCAGGCTGTGCTTGATCAAACTTGACATCCTCCAATGCAGGGGTCACAGGAGATGGTGTGTGCAACGCTGGGTCCTGGCCCAGCTCAGCTGGGCTCCTGAGGGTCCTTGAAGCAGGCTCTGGGAATGGACTATTTCCTGACATCTGAAGCCCCATGGTGGGGATGAGCGGACTCAGGCCTGGGTGTTGTTGGTGAAATGTGAGTGGATTTGGATAATTTGAGGGCTGGGATGGGGGTGAGGGTGAAGATAATGCGGACTAACTGTGGGTAGCCTGGAGTGAGGAGTGGTGGGGGGCATGCATTGTACATGTGCCTGCTTGGGAAAACAGATCTCCAGGTCTTCAGCTTCTTCCTTTGCACTCATTTCTGTGCCACTTTAGGTGATGAAACAGATTAAGGATTCCCATGGGTGAAATTTCTGCCCACTTTCATGAATATTTAGTCTCATCTCCTAGGAGGGCATTTATGCTTCCTGAGCCAGGTCCATCAGGTGTCATGTAGGAAAGTTCTAGGTGTAGAATATACACCTGTTGGCAAGTTCCATGATCATAACCTGGTCGCTTAATTTGATGTGACTCAGATGAGTACATTAGTCAGACTGGCTGACTTATTCCTTATGCCCTGATGTTTGGATTACTTAGTCCTCATGCCTTTCTGGTCTCCCAGACAAATTCCTTTTCAAACCACCCTCTTTCTTCTTGTTATTTTATTTGGGCATCTCCCTGAAACTTCAACTTTTGATGCTTCCCTGCTTTCCATTCCAGGCCCTCCAGTCAAACATCAAGGTCCATTGTGACCCCTGTACCTAAATAGACTCCAACAGGCCCTGCCTCTACTTCCTCTCCCACTCCTGGATCTTTGTCTTTGGTGAAAGAAGTTTCCCGTCTTTCTCCTCCCTCCACCACTTTCTTGAACTCATCCCTCTTTCTTTCCTCCCACTGGCCTTTGGTCCAAGATTTCTCCTCTCTCATTATGGGGGTCCAGCCAGACCTACTTCTCTTCTTTGTACTCTGAAACTTCTTCTAGGTTATCTCACCCCCTAAACCCCCATCAAATTTTCTTTATCTGGGGTCTTCTTCCATGAGAGTGCTGCTCTTGGAGAGAGATTCATAAACTAACCGCTATCAGAATGCGACTATGTCATGCCAACCATGACATACTTGGAACTTGGCATGGCCCTTCTGGAGTTGTGTCTTAACCTAAGGAAATGGTGACCATTCCAGGCCAAATTTTAGAGCCACAGATTGACATCCTTGGGGAGCACATCTTCTGAGACTCAAATTTCATGTGGTTTTCATTTTAGAGAGGGTTTAAGATTAGGCCTATTTTTTTGGCCAGTCTCTGTTTCTCGTTTTGTCTGCCTTTGCCCTCCACTTTGGCTCTAAACCCTGGACTAGAAACCAGAGTGTGGTACACATTGATCATACCCTCTTCTCATAAGAGGGGCAGCCAGAACTCCTGGTACATCCAGCTCTTCCTCAACTTCTCTTCTCCTTACCAGAGTCTTTCTTGGGTGTGCTTGGCGTGGAGAAGGGATGGCTTCTCACTCTTGGAATCATCAAACATCTAAGGTTGGATTCATGTGGCCCAGACTCCTCTTGACCTCCATGGTTCTCAACCCCTTCTTCCTAAGCTCTTATCAATCTATCATTCTGTGAGCCCCACTGCGGTAGAAACCAAAGCCCCTCTTTTTCCGGGAAGGTCATTTGCATGTTTACAGGCATTCTGTTATTATAGTTATCACTTCTAGTAAATTTGAAAGACATAAAAAAAACTGCAAGAGTATTGGTCGGAGCCTATTTTATTGCCATGGCTTAAAAGAAAAACAAAGGTAGTAATTCCATTAGTAGTTGAAAATCACAGTAGTACTGTATTATTGAATATAAATTTTACTGCAACGGTAACTGTGTGTCACAAAGACAATAAGCACACAATGGAAGAGCGGTTATTGGCAGGCCGGGTAGACAGGAGACAACACGTCACACCTGCGGGGCCACGTGGGAATTGAGGTAGAGCATTTCTTAGTGTTCTGAGAACTACGCTTTCTTGTACACGGGGAGGGATGCGGGGCATAGGAAGAGCTTGAAACCAGACAGATTTGGGTAGAAAGCCCTGACTTGCCTGTTTCTATCTGTGGGAAGCTGAGTGGTTCACTTGGCCTCATCAGCAGAATGGGGCTAATCCTACCAGGTTGTGAGGATTAAATGTGACACTAGATGAAAAGGTTCTTGTAAATCGCTCAACTGTAAATTCCACGAAGGCAGGGCCCCTGTCCATCTGGTTCTCCTCTTTCTTCCTAGCACGACCTCAGTGCCTAGCATGAAATAGGTTTATTAATGTAGCTATTAGTGTACTATTTTTGTTGTTATGCTTCTTTCTTTTTTTACATCACTGGAAGATAATCAAAGGCCTCTGATCTAGTTAATCCCCTGCCTCTTCTGCTAGCTGAACCAGCAACCCATCCTTCCCAATCCAGTGCCCTCGAGCCTGGGAGAACTACAGGGTAGCCAGATGGGAAACTGAAAAAAGGTTTGAATAATAAAGAGAAAACCGAAAGGGCTTTCCCACCAACCCATGAGATTGACGAGCTATGAGTCCGTGTATTTTAACCTTTTGGCAGAACATTTATGAAGCAAATTACAATACTTGATTTAATAGTGAGGCTCCCATATACAGAGCATGTCTCAGATAGGCTGAGGATCTGTTACTTGATTTATAGAAAAATACTTTTGGTGTAAATGTTTATTAGAGTCAAGTTCTCTTTAAAGGTGATATATGGCATTGTTACACATTAGCGTGAAAAGTAGTGTCTCTGGAGGGCCCAGATTGCGCGGGGTCAGAGCTTCACGTCTACCATGGCTGGGAACATTGCTTCCTATTGCTCTCACCCGGCAGCTCTTAGGGTTCTTTATCAACTTTATGTCTCAATTGCCATACCTGCAGTGCTCCCGTCAAGCATTAAAGTTCTTGGTTTGCAAGTGAGAAGGCGCCTTTTGGCGTTGTAGGTGACCTTCTGCTTTTCAGGTTGTTCGTTCTATTTCTTGGAGAGAGATGAGCAAGGGTAGCGCACCAGGGAACCTCAGTTTCCCCGATCTGTAAAATGAGGAATGAAGATGGCATGCTCCATGTAAATACCTGGATGCTTAAAAACCAGGCGCTCAGTTTGAGTTTCCTTTCTGTCTCCAGCGCTATGCAGAATGTCTGGCACCTGGTAATGCTCACTCCACAGCTTTGGATGAAATGAATGAGTGAATGATACCATCTATGGGAGATTTTGGATAATAAAGGCCTGTATAATTTGTTTTCTATGCATTCAGAAAAGAGGATTCTACGATATCTCAATGAAACTTCCTTCTCTCTTTCTTTCCCTTACTTGGCCCTTTTATCTTTGGATATACCCAGTGGATTTAGCTTCTAAACCTTGATGCTACTGTGAGTTTTGAGCTCCTGTCCCACACTTCCCTAGGCTGTCCCTCATTGTCTGTTTTTGAACCCCATCCCTCATGGTTGGAGTTAGCAAACACTACATAATTATATTGGAAATCACAGGTTCCCAGAGACTGGGGAGTAATTATGCTTAATAGGAATAAAATGAATTCCCAGTTGCCCTCTTTGGGGTGGATGACAGTCCGACCCTATATTTACCTTCTAATGATATAGCAATTACCATGTAATAATTACCCTGGTACTGGCTGGCACATGCCCAGCCATTAATTGGTTAATGGCCATTGTGCCATGCAGGGAATTGAGGAATGTGCATACTCCTTAATTTCCATAACTTAAACATCTTCAGCTTTTAAGGAGGAGCTTAGGAGACAGTCACGTGGGGAGCCGGAAGGCACCGTGCCACCTGTGAAATAATTAGGGTTCCCAGCTGAAGGTCTTTTCTCTAGGAAGGCAAACCCACCCCTCTGGGGAATGATGGCAGGAGGGAGCTAAACAGGGGAGAAGCCAACTGGGGTCAGAATGAGCCTTCACTCCCTTCCTGTGACAATGGAAGGACTAGCGGTGTTGGGGCAAGTCATAATTAAAGCCCAAATGAAATCCCACCTCATCCCTAAGTGTTAATTAAATCATTTATTCATCCAGTCTGTTTATTGAGCACACTCATGAAACAGTGCATGCACCTCCAGCCTCCTTGGTGTACACTGATTTTTTTCCTTCTGTGAACCTCTCCCTTGAGATCTTATTTGTCAACTCCGTTTTGTATGATCTCTTCATTGGCCCCAGGGTCTCAGTCTTGCCTCAGAAAGCAGACTGGGAGCTTTTTGAGGGCAACGTTTGTCTAAATAGCCTTTTCCTCTTCGTGATAAGCCCAGAGAAAGCACTTATCATACGTGTTAAATGAATGTTAGCAAGATAGTAGAGAAAAGTACATGAATTTGGGGGTTAGTTAGAACTGGGTTCAAATTCCAGCTTTGTCACTGGTAAGTGGTGTGACCTTGGACAAATGAATCACTTACTTTCTTTAAGAACTGTTTCCTCATCCGAAAATTTGGAATAATAATAATTAGTACATAGTGCTTGTCACACAATATGCAGGAGACACCAAATAGTTCCTAATATTATAGTAGGTACTATGTATTATATTTACATATTAATGCATATCATATGGCTATATATGAAAAAATATGCATGGAAATATATATATGCATGGAGAGAGATATATGGATATATATGTAATAAAAATAGGATAGGCATTTTCCTCTCCTCCTTTTGTTTTTGTTTTTTTTTGAGATGGAGTTTTGCTCTTTTTGCCCAGGCTGGAGTGAAATGGCATGATCTCAGCTCACTCACTGCAACCTCTTACCTCCCAGGTTCCAGCAATTCTCGTGCCTCAGCCCCCTGAGTAGCTGGAACTACAGTTGCCTACCACCACACCCAGCTAATTTTTGTATTTTTAGTAGAGATGGGTTTCACCATGTTGGCCAGGCTGGTCTTGAACTTGTGACCTCAAGTGATCCACCCCCCCTTGGCCTCTCAAAGTGCTGGGATTACAGGCGTGAGCCGTTGCAACTGGCCCCTCTCCTCTTCGTGGGAGCAGAGGTAATGGGGGTTTGGAGTCCTGTAGTAACCATGATTATGTTTTGTGGTTAATTTTTCTGTGATCTGTGAGTGGACCAATATTCTGCCTCAATCTAGAGAATCATTAGAGATCATTCAAATCCCATCGAGGGAAAATTACATTGAAGGTGCTGTGCAATACAATTTTCACAGATGTTATTTCACTTAATCCTCACATTAAGTCTGCAAGGGGAAAAAATATTGTGAAAGACGGAATGCACCAGTTAATTAAGAAGATGATTTTATTAAGGCTATTTGCAATGGGGAGAGTACTCATTAATGAGGAATGTCTAAAAGAAAAGGAAGGGGGCCTGGGACAGGTAAACAAGGGACCCATCTGTGAGTCTTATGGGAGTCATGAGAAAAGTAGAGGAGGGTCCTACCTGAGTTGCTGAGGACTGGTAGGGTGGGTGTTATCTGGGAATATACTAATGCAGCTTAGCTATTTTGGGGAACACAAGAGGGTTGGAGAGGTTTGTCAACCTTAGGGAGCACGAGGCTCAGATTAAGTTCAATGTTATTGACATCATTCTGAGGTTTGTAACTGAGTGAACTAAAGATAAGAAGAGAGGTTAAGTAATTTGTCCACCATTCCATGGCCAGTTTGAGGGGGAGCCATCTCAGAACACCAGCCTATCTGGCCCCAGAGCTTCTATCTTGTTGCAGATGCATGGTTTTTGTTTGTTTGTTTGTTTGTTTGTTTGTTTTTTTGCATTCCTTGATTTAGTCAACAGATATTCACTGAGATGGAGCTACATGCCAAGAACTGTTCTTGGTGCTGCGGATGCTTCAATGAAAAGATAGCAAGGGCTCTGATGGCATGGAAGTCACATCTGAGTGGGAGGGAGAGAGAGAGACACTGAACAACTTAACATGTAAATAAAACAGATCACTTGAGATAGGGCTTAAATGCTACAAAGGAAATACAACAGAGTGATGTGTTAGAGAGTGACTGGAGTGGGGAGTATTCTCTGAGGAGGTGACAGATGAGCAGAGGCCTGAATGGTGTAAAGGAACCAGCGTGCACGCAGCTCAGGGTGTGGACTCTGGGGGACTGTGCTAGGAGGAGGGAAGGTCAAGTGTGAAGGCCCTGTGGGGATGAGAAAGCAGAAGTCCCTGCAACCGTGTGGATGGTGGGGAGAGGGCAGGGCTGAGGTCAGAAAGCTTGGGAGTACCAAATCAGGGAGAACCCTGTGAGTCCTGATGAGGTGTTTAGATTTTATTTCAAGTATGGCGGAGGAAGTCATCAGCAAAACAACAGAAATTATTGGATGGTGTGAGGACAATATTCTGATTGTGAGTGTTTGTGAATGGCCAGGAAAGCATGTCCCTGGCCTATCAGCAATTGGGCTATAGCCTGTCAGCCAAATGCTGTCCCTGCCCGCCACGGGGCAGGGGATGTCCTGCTGACTGTGAGGTTGCAAAACAGTTATCCTCTCTGCTATGAACCAGGGCCAATGGTCAGCCTCCTGTGGATGTGCTTTTGACAGCTTGGCTGGCCTTCTGACTCCTGCATCAATCTGTGAAATGTCAAGGTGTGCTTACCCTATTGTAGATCCTCATTTTGCCCTTTGTGGTGGGTAGAGCTGGGATTATGATCTATCCTGAGAGATGAGGCATCCTAGCGTTTCACGGATCCTACACCTGAAGAAGGACATTAAACTGGAGACAAGCGGTCACAAGATTTTGCAACTACAGGGCTGAGTGTACCCCACCCCAGCCACTTTGAGTTCCAGAAGCTTCAGGACAGGCTCACATAGGGTTGTCCAAGTGTGTCTTACAGCCATTTCGAATAATAGATGGAACTAGGAGATGCTCTGTATTTAGTGGTCTTTTAGACCACTACCTATGAGCTATCAGCTGTGATCCACAGCCAGCACCATTACCTGCTATAGCACTGCCTTCTATTAGCACCTATTATTACTACCAACTATTAGCCACCATTAGCTACTATTATCACCTAGCTCCTATTATCCATTATTAGCCACTCTTATCAACGATCTACTATTATCTACTATCAGCTTCTATTATCCTTAACCATTATCCAGTATCTACCATTTGTCATCTGTGATCTGCTTTCAGCTACTATCTATTACCTGCCATGTGCAACAATCTGTCAGCTACTTTTTATTCTCTACTATCTATAGTTGCCTACTATCTACCAGCTACTATCTATTATTTAACATCCATCAACTGCCGTCTAGCCATCATTCTCCATCTTTCTTCTGTACCTAAGCTCATGCACAGTAATTAATAGACATTAGAAATCTCAGGCCAGAACTTTGCTTACAGATGTCTCTCTGGGACAAGAGCCTCATTTCTGCCACCAAAAGTTTTGGGTGGCACTACCCATAGTGGCTTCCTGCATTCACAGCCAGAACCCTCGCTACCCTGCCCAGTGTCCCTGGCTCATGCATTCATGAGACTCCTGGCTACCACATCACAGATCTAGAGGGAGCTTTGACAGAAAGAATTAAAGTTTCACTCTTGGGACTGGAAGAGAAACAAAGCTTAAATGACACATTTGGTTTGTCCAGTTAAAACTTGCATGAGGTAGAGTGCCTGCTCCCACAAGAATAAGAATTCAGAAAGATGCCCATGGATCTTAATCTTGTCCCATGGACAAGATAGATCAAAATAGACTGATGAACCTGTTCTCATTCCCAAACACACATGACCCAGGTGTACCCAAGTAGACATCAGGGATAGGCTTGGGAAGGTGTGGGTGTGCTGAAGGCCAGCACAAAGGTGAGGAGTGCTGGATGCAGAAGAGCAAGAGGAAGAGCTCTGCTACTGTACGGAGCCTAATGGCCTGCAGGCCAGTAGGGTGGAGGGCATTCTCTCTGGGAGGCCTGGGTGCTGCCTGACTGCTGTTTCAGGAGGCAGATAGTGGTGTGGAAAACTGAACTTTTTTGCAGCCAGGTTGTGCAGGCTAAAGTCCTTGCTCCAGCAGCTGGCGGTGTGACCTTAAGCAAGTCGTTTAACCTGAGGGCTTTCATGAAGGTAAGTGTGGACACCTGTGAAACAGGCTGCCAGGAGATGCATTCTGGGGATGTGGAGGGAGTGGAGAAGTGGCAGGTGCACAAGAGCTCACCAGCTCTGAGGGAACTCTCTGCATAGGAGAAGGCTGGGGAAAAATCCACCAAGTGTCATAGCTGGAATGATCATTAAAGAACATCTACGATGGAGCCTTTCAGGGCTGGGCGCAATGGCTCACGCCTGTTATCTCACCACTTTTGGAGGTGGAGGAAAGAGTTTCACTTGAGCCCAGTAGTTCGAGACCAGCCTAGGCAACAGAGCAAGACCTTGTCTCTAAGAAAAAATTAATTCATCAATTTAAAAATAAAAAAGTAAAAAAAAAAAAAAGATTGGCCCTGCTCAGTAGCTTATGCCTATAATCCCAGCACTTTGGAAGGCTGAAGCGGGCAGATCACTTGAGGCCAGGAGTTTGAGATCAGCCTGGCCAAAATGGTGAAATGCCATCTCTACTAAAGATACAAAAATTAGCCGGGCATGGTAGCACATCTGTAGTTCCAGCTACTTGGGAAGCTGAGGCACGAGAATCACTTAAACCCAGAAAGCAGAGGTTGCAGTGAGCCTAGATTGTGCCACTGCACTCTAGCCTGGGCAACAGAGTGAGACCCTGTCTCAAAAAAAGAAAAAAATAAATAAAAAAGTAAAAATAGAATAGAGTCTTTCAGACTGTAGGTATGACGCGTTAGGGTAGTAAAATCAAGGAATGAGTTGTGGTCAGCATTAAAACAAATAAACAAAAGAAATAAAACAAAACAGAAAAAGTACACAGTGTATCATATGTAATAAGAATAAGCTTTGTTTTGTGGAAATAATATATTTACATGTGTACCGAGTTATAAGAGAAAATGTATTCCTTAGCGTGAGTCACTGTGAAACAAGTTTGAAAACCACCAACCTGGTTCAATTTTGGAATTTGGAGCTCCAGGCTCAGAGAGGTTAAAGTGCTGAACCAGGACAAGATTAGGCCTGCAGAAAGGAAATGGTGACTGGGCCATGGATAAGACCATTTGAGAGCATTGACTCAGGGACTTCCTCACTTAAAGAGCAGAAGGCAAGTTCAAGGAGATTTCTAAATGATGAAATCAGAGATGCCAGGACTGCTGTGATGGTCACATAGTGGGTTTGGAGAGTATTCCTGTGTCTCAGGCAGCATTGGGGTTTACCCGAGGCTGCACAGAATGAGCCCAGCCCCATCCCTGGCCCCAGGGGCTCTTTCAGTCTAACAGCATCCATGACCAACCTGGATTTAGAGTCATGCAGACCTGGGGTTCGAATCCTGCCCTGCCACCTACAGCTGGGTCAGATGTGCCAAATAATTCCTGAGCCTCAGTTTCTTTCTCTGTTAGTGGAAATGCCTGCCTTAAAATGATTTTTAAAATAGAATATAATGAAATAACCTAAAGGAAAGTGCTTAGCCCTTAAATGTTATCAATAAATACTTTTCCTGGCCACCTCTCCTACATCTCCCCACCCCGTGCTCCCCGATTCACAAAGGCTTCCATATTCATGATCTCATTGACTCTCTCAGCCAGCAAAGCTAGTTCTTACACAAATAGGTCAGTAAAGCAAATACACTTAGTATTTACATTTATGCAGGCAACAAGGCCAAAGTCCCTCACCAAGACAGCGATGACATATAGTAATCCCAGCAGACTTAGAAGTAAAAGCTTCTTCCAGAAATTTCTATTACCCCTGAGGCCATGAGCAGTGTATGCCCTTGGGCCATCCCTCAAGAAGCTCTGAGGTTGGGCAGAAACGAAGGCCAAGTTTGGGGCCACTGATGTCTTCCTCCCTCCCTCTCTCCTCTACTGGGCTTGTATTAAAATCACTGACCAGGCAGATCCACTTCCCTCCTTGTCTCCTGGACCTAAGATGAATCTGGCTAGGAGACCCATTAATGAGAAACATGATCTAAACCTGGAAAGACTTTAATACTCTAGGGGAAAATATTGTTTTTTCCACATTTTAAAAAAGTGCTTCTATTATCTCCCTCAAGATAAATTCCAGCTATTTACTCACCATTTCCTCTATGAAAAAAGCATCTGCATTCCCTCGGGGAGTCTTTCTTGCTTGATAACCTCATAACCAGATTGTAGATGCATATATATCAAGATGCTTGTTACAGCACCTTCTCTCTCTCAGGTGTGAAGATAGATGGATGAGGATGAGTTTCATGTATTCAGAACACAGGCAACCTAGGTCCTTGCTTTAATGACAGGCTGATTCCCACATGGGTTTCCTGCCTGTGTGTATGATGCCATTTATTATAAAGTGACTGCACCTCCACATCCTAGCCTGGGAGCCAAGCCCTTTTAGAACCAGGTCAGCCACAAGACCTAGATTTTCTTCTTTGAATCCTCTGGGAACGAAGTGCAGACAGAGGTTAATATGGCTGTACCCATCCTGCCAGACCTGGTTTCACGTAATGTGTCTCATTGTTTTCTGAATATGTTTGTATGTGCCCTATTTTCTTGTTGGCACTCATGGATACTGTAGCCGTATCCTTTCTTCTTGCCAAATTCACTCCTTAATCTCATTGGTCTCAGTGAGCTCTCCCCAAAAAAGACTTCTTTTTCTCTCTGGGAAGCTCTGACTAATCTTGCCCAATGTTATAGGCTACTGAAATAAAATCAAATTCTATATTTAATAAGTACAACCAGGAACCCAGCTAGGTCTGTGCAAATGTGTTTTCAAAGCCCGGGCTCCTGAGGCTGAAGATTCACCTCCTGCCTCCGGAAAGGCTTCACTTGAAAGGTCTGATAATTCCACAATGCAGAGCTCTGCTCGTTCTTCTCCTTTCCTTAGCTTTATTGAGGTATAATTTACATACCATAAAGTTCACTCATCTTGAGAGTACAATCCAATAATTTTTAGTATATTTACAGAGTTTTGCCACTATCACCACGATTTAACTTTAGAACATTGTATTGCGCCCTAAAGAAACTCTGTCTTCTTAGCCATCAATCTCCCCCCCAGCACTTCCCCTACTCCAGCTCTAGGAAACCACCAGTCTACAATCTACTCTCTGTCTCATAGACTTGCTGATTTCCACATTTTATTTAAATGAAATCATACAATATGTGGTCCTTATGACTGGCTTCTTTCACTTAGAATAATTTTGAGGTTCATCTGTGTTGTAGCATGTATTAGTACTTTGTTTCTTCTTATTATTTATATATTATTATTTACTATTTTGTTTATCCATTCACCAGTTGGTGAACTGGTGAGTTATTTTCACTTTTTGGCTATTATGAATCGTGATGCTAGAAATTTATTATTATTAGACAGTGTCTCTGTCACCCAGGCAGGAGTGCCAGTGGTATGATCAAGGCTCAGAGCAGTCTCAACCCCCTGGGTTCAACTCGTACCCCCACTTTAACCTTCCCAGTGGTTGGGGCAACAGGCATGTGCCACCACACTTGGCTAAATTTTTGGGGTTTTCTTTGAGACGAAGTCTTGCTCTGTTATCCAGGCTGGAGTGCAGTGGCCTGATCTCGGCTCACTGCAACCTCCGCCTCCTGGGTTCAAATGATTCTCCTGCCTCAGCCTCCCGAGTAGCTGGGATTACAGGCAAACATCACCACACCTGGCTAATATTTGTATTCTTAGTAGAGAAGGGGTTTCACCATGTTGGCCAGGCTGGTCTTGAACTCTTGACCTAGTAATCTGCCCATCTCAGCCTCCCAAAGTGCTGGGATTACAGGTGTGAGCCACCATGCCTGGCCCTCAGCTAAAGTTTAAAATTATTTTTTGATAAAGATGGGGTCTCTCTATGTTGTCCAAGCTGGGTACTGTTATAAATATTCCCATACAGGCTGGGCATGGGACTCATTCCTGTAATCCCAGTACTTTGGGAGGCCAAGATGGGCAGATCACTTGAGCCCCAGGAGTTTGTGACCAGCCTGAGAAACATAGTAAGACTCTGTATCTACAGAAAATCATTAAAAAATTAGCTGAGTGTAGTTGCTTACATCTGTGGTCTCAGCTACTTGGGAGGCTGAGGTGGGAGGATCACATGAGCCCAGGAGGTCAAGGCTGCAGTGATTCATGATTATGCCACTGAACTCCAGCCTGGGTGACAGAGCAAGACCCTGTTTCAAAAAAAAAAAAATCCCATTCAGGTCTTCATGTGGACCTATGCTTTTGTTTCTTATGGGCAGATACCTAGGAGTGGAACTGATAGGTCACATGTTTACATACTCTATATTTATTATAGTCTCTATATTTAACATTTTAAGAAGGTGCCAAGCTATTTTCCAAAATGGTTGCACTATTTTAAGTCCTACTAGAAATGTTTGAGCTTTTCCAGTTTCTTCATACCCTCACCAGCACTTGTTACTGTATGTTTTTCTTTTTTGAGACAGGGTTTTGTCATGGTGCCATCATGGCTCACGGCAGCCTCAACCTCCTGAGTTCAAGTGCTTCCCATCTCAGCTTACCAAGTAGTTGGGATTACAGGTGTGTGCCACCACATCTGACCTTTTTTTTTTTTTTTTTTTTTTAGAGATGGGGGTCTCTCTTTGTTGCCCAGGCTGGCCTGGAACTGCTGGGCTCAAGTGATCCTCCCTCCTTAGTCCTTAAAGTACTGGGATTACTGGTATGGGCTACAACACCCAGTCTGTATATCTTTTGGATGATAGTCAAAAAGCCAGAGGAAGAGGCCACAAGCCAAGGAATGCAGATGGCTTCTAGAAATTGGAAAAGGCAAGGAAACAGCTCCTCCCCTAGAGACTGCTAACACTTTGGTATTAGTTCAGTGAGATCTGTGTTGAACTTGAAATATTTAGAAGTAAACACCTTTCTTCATGTGTGTAGTTGTTTTTAGGTATGTCTTCACTAGTGTCTGTATGTGTGAAACACTCTACAGTGACAGGCCATGACACATTGTTTCTTCTGAGCAAGGATCCTAAAAGAATGAGAGCCTACTGAGAGTTTTGTCCCTGTGGTCACTATGTTACTCAGGCTGGTCGCAAACTCCTGGGGCTCAAGTGATCTGTGGTCTCCCAAAGTGCTGGGATTACAGGAATGAGCCCCATGCCCAGCCTGTATGGGAATATTTACAGCAGGTCTCAGAAGTACATTGGACTTTGGGAGTCACAGCCATTTCTTTTCATGGTGTTTACCTTTGATGTCCAGCTCCAGCTCTAGAAAAATGCAGAGAGGGGTCATGGGACATTGCAGGTTGAATGGAGTCAGTAAAAGCCTAATTAAACCCAGGATCATCATGTGCTTTTTTCATTCAACTCCTATTTGATAGCAACTTATTTGAGCTTGCTAGCAGAGGTGAAAAGGGGATCTTTTTCCTTGCCCTATTACCCACTTTTTGTCCTGAACAGGACATCTAATGGCTGGGTCTATAGATCAAAGTGTCTGGCCTGTGAGCAAATGGCTGCCTTAGGGCCTGGAGGCTCTTGTTAGATAGCCTGGGTGTATGTGCAAGCAAGCCAGGACACACTTCCCAGCTCAAGGTCCTTAACTTTAATCACATCTGCAAAGTTCCTGTTGCCACGTAAGGTAATATAGACATAGGTTCTAGGGATTAGGGAATAGGTATAAAGTGGTATCTCATTGTGGTTTTGATTTACATTTCCCTAGTGGCCAATGATGTGGAACATCTTTTCCTGGGCTTTTTGGCTATTCATGTGTCTTGCAAAATGGCTAACTTTTTTTCCCATTTTTATATTGGATTTATTTGTCTTATTACTGAATTATAAGAATTCTTTATATATTCAGGGTATTAGTTTTTTTCTTGCTGCTGTGACAAATTATTACAAATTTAGTGGCTTAAAACAACATAAATTTAGTATCCGACAGGTCTGTAGGTTAGAAGTTGAACACAGGTCTCACTGAGCTAAAAAGTAAAGTGTTGTCAGGCTGTGAGACAGAATCTGTCTCTGCTTGTTTCAGCTTCTAGACGTCATCTGCATGCCTTGGCTTGTGGCCCCTTCCTCCAGCTTCAAAGCCAGCAATGTAGCATCTCCCTGATGTCTTTTTCTGGCCATAACCTGGAAAGAGTCTCTGATTTTAAGGACTCAAGTGATTAGATTGAGCCCACCTGGATAAACCAGGATAATGTCCCCATCTCAAGGTCCTTTAATCACATCTGCAAAGTTTTTTTTTTTTTTTTTTTTTCCTGAGACAGGGTCTCGCTCTGTTGCCCAGGCTGGAGTGCAGTGGTGTGCAATCTCAGCTCACTGCAACCGCTGCCTCCCAGGTTCAAGGGATTCTCCTGCCTCACCCTCCCAAGTAGCTGGATTACAGGCATATGCCACCACATCCTGGCTAATTTTTGTATTTTTAGTAGAGATATGGTTTCACCATATTGGTCAGGCTAGTCTTGAACTCCTGACCTCAAGTGATCCACCTGGCTTGGCCTCCCAAAGTGCTAGGATTACAGATGTGAGCCACCATGGCTGGACACATCTGCAAAGTTTCTTTTGACATGTAGGGTAATATAGACCAGGTTCTAGGACTTAGAACATGGGCATCTTTAGGGGCTCATATTCTGTCTACCACATATGGAAAAAAGTCCCTTGTCAGATGTATGATTTGTAAACATATTTACATGTTTCTCGCCATCTATGGCTTGTCTTTTCATTTCCTTGGTGTCTTTTGAAGAGAAGAAGATTTTAACTTTGGGGAAGTCTAATTTATTGATTTTTTTCTTTTATCATTTGTGCTTTTGGTGTTGTAACTAGGAAATCATTGCTTACTTCTAGGTCACAAAGACTTATTTCTATGTTTCCTTCTAAGAATTTTGCAGTTTTAGTTCTTACATTTAGACCTATGATTGCTTTTGAGTTAATTTTTGTGTATGGTATGAGTTAGGGGTAGAGAACCATCCTTTTATACATGAATGTTGAACTGTCCCAGCAAAAGCTGAAGAGACTATTCTCTCCCTCATTAAATTGTCTCAGCATCTTTGCCAAAATCAGTTGGCCATAAATGTAGAAGTTTATTTCTGTACTCTCAATTCTATTCCATAGATCTATATGTCTGTCTTTATGCCTGTATCACACTAGTTTTGTTTGTTTGTTTTGACACAAAGTCTGGCTCTGTCACCCAGGTTGGAGTGCAATGGTGTGATCTCATCTCATTGCAACCTCTGCCTCTGGCTCAAACCATCCTCCCACCTCAGCCTCCCAAGTAGCTGGGACTATAAGTGCATGCCACAATGTCTGGCTAATTTTTGTATTTTTGGTAGAGGCGAGGTTTTGCCATATTTTCCAGGTTGGTCTTGAACTCCTGGACTCAAGTGATCCTCCTGCCTTGGCCCCCCAAAGTGCTGGGATTATAGGCATGAACAATTGCACGTGGCCTGACACTGTTTAGATTACTGTAGCATACAGTAAGTTCTGAAATTGGTAAGTGCAAATCCTCCAACTCTATTCTTATTTTTCAAGAATGGCATGGCTATTCTGGATTCTTTGCATTTCCATATGAATTAGACACACTGTGTCCCTGGTTCCCTTGTCTATTACATCTTTATCATAGAGAACAATTTTGGATGTATCCATCTTGTCCATCACCCAGCACACTAAAGGTTCCCAGGGAACAGTAGTCTATTTTTGAGGTTTATAAGCTGAATAATCTATACACCTACAGGGAGGACATTGAGGACTCTCAGTACTATGTTTGTTGCTGGGCAAAGTGGAGATCTATCTGAGAGATGAGGAAGAGGCAGCTCAGGTCTAGGCTTAAGGCTCAGATCTCTCACCATAGATCCCTCTTTCCCAGCCCAAACCGAGGAAGTGTGCTCTCACTGTCTACCCTTTTGCTTTACATTGAGCTATATATTCTGTATACCATGGATCATGATTGGGGCTGGCCTTACTTACTCATTTGTTCATCATGTGCCAGATATTTCCTCAATGCCTAAGATACATCTTTTATTTTGGGTGTGGGAGGAAAAGGAAACACATATTATAGAGAAGCCATTATACTTAGGCTCCTGTAGAGGCAAACAACTCAATTCTAACAGGTCCAGTAGCCCATAGGTCTATTTGCTGTAGGCCTTTGGCTATTGGACAAAGTTAGAGAATTAGTCTTTTAGGCTAGAACAGGGTCCAGATACTTCTATCTCCAAGCAACTGGTCTGGCCTCATTGTACTACTTTTCCTCTGGCTCTCAATGGGCTGTACTTTGGGGCAAATGGAAACCTCAGACTGGGATGAGGATGTGTACTAGTCCATTCTCACACTGCTAATAAAGACATCCCTGAGACCAGGTAATTTATAAAGATGAATAGGTTTAATGGAATCACAGTTCCACATGGCTGGGGAAGCCTCACAATCATGGTGGAAGGCAATGCAGGAGCAAAGTCATGAGAGAGCGTGTGCAGGGAAATTTCCCTTTATAAAACCATCAGATCTCATGAGACTTGCTGTCACAAGAACATTATGGGAAAGACCTACCCCCATTATTCGATTACCTCCCACTAGGTCCCTCCCATGACAAATGGAAATTATGGGAACTATGATTTAAGATGAGATTTGGGTGGGAACACGGGCAAACCATATCAGGATGCATCTTTAAGTCTTCTTGTTAACAGCTACATTTTTGTCAAAGGAGACATCCTTGTCTTAGGCAGATGATACTTAACGGGTGTACCTGAGAAATACCTGGGGAATTAGGTTTTTCCTAGGTCCTGATCTGTCTTCTGCTGAGTTTCTTACTTCTTGCCTCCACTTGCAGAAAATTGAGCTGGAGGTAGAGAATGTGGCTTTTCCAACTCTGCAAGCATAATTATGAATAGCCAGACCCCTGGCTATTATATTGCAGACAACAAGCTAAAAGGGTCACGTCATAGCAAATTCTCGTTTTCTTCTACAGCTGTGTTCAGGTGAGCCAGTTTTAAACCTTACTAAAAGCTTCAGAAAGTAGCCTTTATCCTCAAACACCTTGAATTTTTGCTAACAAATTCTGGGATGCTGAAGTCTTGGCAAAAACACAATATAAACTCTTGAGATAAAAAAAAGCCTATGGGAGGAGCCAGGTGCAGTGGTGTGCACCCATACTCCCAGCTACCTGGGAGGTTGAGGTGGGAGGATCACTTGAACCCAGGAGTTTGAGATCATGGCAAGATCCTGCCTCTAAAAAATAAATAAATAAATGAAAGGCCACATAGTTTAATCAGCTGTTTTGCTATCTCAGAACAAGAGTGACCAAGCTCCTTGCCCAGGACAGTTGATATGGTTTGGCTCTGTGTCCCCACTCATATCTCATCTTGAATTGTAATCCCCACATGTTGAGGAAGGGAACTGTAGTCTCCACATGTCAAGGAAGGAAAGTGATTGGATTATGGGGGCAGTTTCTCCCATGCTGTTCTCGTGATAGTGAATTCTCACAAGATCTGATAGTCTTATAAACGGTATTTTTTCCTGCACACTCCCTCCTGCCACCTTGTGAAGGTGTCTGCTTCCCCTTCTGCCATGATTGTAAGTTTCCTGAGGCCTCCCCAGCCATGCGGAACTGTGAGTCAATGAAACCTCGTTCGTTTATAAATTACCCAGTCTCAGGTAGTATCTTTATAGCAGTGTGAGAACAAACTAATACGGTAAATTGGTACTGCAGTGAGTGGGGTGCTGCTATAAGGATACCTGAAAATGTGGAAGCGACTTTGGAACTGGGTAATGAGCAGAGGTTGGAACTGTTTGGGGGCCTCAAAAGAAGACAGAAAGATGTGAGAAACTTTGGAACTTTCTGGAAACTTATTGAATGGTTTTGACCAAAATGCTGATAGCGATATGGACAATGAAATCCAGGCTGAGGTGGTCTCAGATGGAGATGAGAAACTTATTGGGAATTGGAGCAAAGGTCATTCTTGCTATGCTTTCATAAAGAGACTGGTGGCATTTTAGTGAAATCTTCATTGCCTTCCCCTTTACCTCCTCATCTCCATCAGTTGCTGAGATCACATTCTATGTGGATTCTGGGTGACAGAAAACTCAAGCTGAATCAGTTCAATTAATAAAGAAGATGTATTGCTTACAAAACGAAAGTCCAGAGATAATGGAGGATATCAGGTATGGCTCAATCCAGAAAATCCTTTCCATTTCTCTGACCCACTGACCATTGTGTTGGCTTTCCCAGGAGCCTGGATTCCTGGGTTACAAGGCAGCTGTAGTTATCTTAAGGGGTTGCAGACCTGTACCTCAAGAGCTTTAAAAACTACTGATGGCTGAATCCTATTCTCAGAGATTCTGGGGTATGCAGCCAATGTTGAGAATCAATACTAATCTTGATGAGTGAAAATATGAATTAGTAGAAATATGAATCTTGAGAAGTAAAAACTTATAAGAAGCGTTATTCTAAAGCAACTGGTACTGAAAGGTAAAATTAAAAGAGTTTAGGATCTACCATATTTTATCAAGTCTAAGACACCATTGATTGAAAGATGCACCATTACTTTATGTACCACTAAAAAACAAAAAATGTTGTTCATTAAACTACAATCCTCTACCTGTTGTTACCTGCATCCTGATTTCAGAGATAAAAATTTTTAAAAAGTGTGGTCTCTGAATCCATGAAATAAGGCGTATATTGGAAGGAGGATTATCCTTTAAAGTAGTCACCCCTGAAGGAGTAATTGTATAAAGATTCCCGCCAAGTTACTTCATTGAAAACACCTGTAGATTGTTTTTCCTTTGCCTTCAGAATCCATTTTCTATTTATACAAGAAAATCATAGCATGTTGGAGCAGGAGGACACATTATAGACCATCCAGACCAACCCCTGGATCAATTTAATTATAGTTACACCTTGTTTTAGACTAAAAGTGGTATTTCCCAGCCTTAATCTCTTACTCTATTCACCATTCTTGGCTCTGGATAGTTTTGGGTTGTTTCCAACAGTCAAATCCACCCTCCAAGGTTGAAGATTTGCCACAGATGAGACTATTTAAAGTCATGTGCAACAAGTTCTGCTGGCAGTTCCCAGAGTGGGTGCTGAGGAGGGGGGTAAGTAATGAAACTCCTTTTAGAATCAGCCCATATTCTCACTTTGATGTTTATGTTATGTTACAACATAACAAGTCACATGGCTGAGCTTTATTCTCCAGGGGAAAGCTGCTAGGGCACCAGGTGGGAACACTGTAAATGAGACACATATGATACCCACCCCTCCTTACTAGTTCTTTTCCAAATTAGGAAAGCCAGTAGTGACTGGAGGGAAAAACCTCAAATAAAGGTCAATCTAATGTATATGAGATAGCTTGCAAGCCCATCTGAGGAAAACCAGACAGGCTTCCTTTTTTTTTTGTTTTTCAGAGAAAGAAATTATGATCCAGAGAGAGTAGGTGCCTGGGCCAGGGTCACAGTAAGTTGGATTTGAGCCCAAGGCAGCACTAAGGCTCTTGCTTCTCAGTTGGCCTGTGCTACCTCCTCTCTTCTTAAGGCCTCATAGCATTTATGCAGCTGAGGGTTTTAGGGGATGCTTCGGCTATAAATTAGGC
The DNA here is from genome assembly GCA_963573385.1 of Cacajao melanocephalus. Classification (NCBI taxonomy): domain Eukaryota; kingdom Metazoa; phylum Chordata; class Mammalia; order Primates; family Pitheciidae; genus Cacajao; species Cacajao melanocephalus. The sequence goes on from CAUYLG010028961.1 coordinate 122,814, forward strand.
AGCAGGCCAAGGAAGGGGTTGGTCTTCCAAGCCTAGAGCACTTGGGGCCAGGGTTTATAGAGCACGCTTAGCCTGCCAGCCTGTCCATGTGATTAAGCCTGTCTACAGCTCCAGTATGGAGCACAGATCCAGGATCAAAGATGAATCAACCCTTGCCCTGGAATCTCCAGTAAGTCACTCAAATCATATATTCTTTTTCACTTATAATACAGGTGAGGTGATGAACTTGGCAATGATGGATTATGGTTGGGGGGTTAGAGGATGAGCCAGTAATTTATGCCAACATGGGCTGGAGGAGTGCTCATGAAAACTTTTCACAATAGTGTGGAAAGGCAAGGGGAGAGAAGGGATCTCTGAGAGTGGCAACCATGATTGGGCTTGAGAGCCTCCCCTGCTCCCATCTCTATCACACACCATGCAGTGGTGACTCTGGCTGGTTTCTCTCTTCTCTCACTTGAGCTTCCTCTCCTTTACCTCCCTGCATCTCCTTTCCTCATTCTCATCATCATTTTCTCCATCATATAAGGTCATATCTTAAAGTCTGTAGAAAGGCACCTTAATTTGCATTTCCAACAAGCTTCCAGGTGATCTGTTGCTGCCACATTGAAGACCATGCTTTGAGTGACCTTGGTCTAGGGTAGTGTGGTCCAAGTTCTCCAAATGCAATCCTTAGGCCAGCAGCATAAGCATCATTGGAGAACTTGTGAAAAATGCAAATTCTCAGGCCAGGCACAGTGGCTCACACCTGTAATCCCAGCATTTTGGGAGGTCTAGGTGGGCAGATCACTTGAGGTCGGGAGTTCGAGACCAGACTGGCCAACATGGTGAAATCTCATACCCACTAAAAATAAAAAAATTAGCCAGTCACGGTGGTACATGCCTGTAATTCCAGCTACTCAGCAGGAGAATTGCTTGAACTTGGGTGGTGGAGGTTGCAGTGAGCCGAGATTGCTCCACTGCACTCCAGACTGGGCAACAGAGCAAGACTTTGTCTAAAAAAAAAAAAAAAAAACACCTCAAATTCTCAGATTCCCCAGACCTACTGAGTCAGAAATTAATTCCAAGGGCAGAGTCAGAAATCTGCTTTTACAAGCCCTCCAGGTTGTTCTGATATAAGCTAACTGATTGTCAACCCACTGAGCTAGTAGTAGTGTTCTTCAGACACGGCTAAACTTCAGAATCACTGTTCTAAAAAGTACTGGTGGCCTCACCTACCACCAGTTAACTCAGGATCTCTGGGCTTGTTTGGGCAAGTTATACTTTTAAAAAGCTTTTCAAGTGATTCTGATGCATGGTGAAGATTCAAATGCAGGGCTCTAGCCTAACAGCTTGCAGATTCCAAACAGGTTCAGAGAAGGAAAGTGGCTTGCCCAGGCCGCACAGCTGGTGCAGCCTTCTGTAGCTCCTGGTTCCCTTGTCCTGAAGTTGCTATGTTTCTGGGCATGTGTGGGCTCTGCAGCTCCCGTGTAGGCCTTTGTTCTATCTTGAATTATGTCCCAGAGCACTGAGCCCCACCTACAGGCTCCGTCAGGCAGGGCTTAACCTTGCTGACAACACAGGACCTGCTGTTATGAATTCCATGCTCTTCAGCTCTGCCCACCTATCTGCAGAGCACACCCTCAAGAGGGGGATTATCTCTTCTGGGCCATCATATCTTTTCCTGACTTCCCTGAGCACACAGGTGAGATCTTGGGAAGTGGGAACTTTCAGGGTAGACATGTTGGCGATCATTCCTAAGTTTTTTAAAGCTGGTGCTTCCTCTTAGAATTAGTCTGGGACATCCTCCCCATTTCTCTGATGAAAACTCTGAGGCGGGGCTCACTATGCTCAGCTGTCTCTCCCTTCAGGATGCTCTCAGGTGAGCCCCGTTGTGGCACCACTTTTGTTCAACGGCCCCTGTCTCAGCAGGCCTTCCACAGGGCTAAAGACAGACAGCAGAGGGCAGGGTGCAGGAGGGCGGGTGGGGACGCATGGGTCCCTGGAGAAGCAACTCTTGATTGTCTGAGGTTCGTCCCCAAAGCCAAAAGTGCTCCCAAATTGATTCTGTTCAGATTTAAAGTGAGTTATAATGTTATCAGGTATTTTTCCCCAAACCATAAGCCAGTTAGGCTTCTAAATTGCCTTGAATGTACTCTAAAATTCAAATAGTTTTCCTGACCTTACCTAGGTAGTAGGGATGGTGTTTATGGATGTGAAGGCAACACAGGGACTCATATTTGCCACGGGTCATGGCAGTGAGAGAGTTACACATGGCCTGCCCGGTCAATCCTGGGCCTAAGGTATGTGCACGCATTTGCATGGGTGTGTTGCAGGCTGGGACACCAGGGGTGATTTCTTGGTCTGTCCACCTGCCCTTTGCTAACGTTTGGTGCCCGTGCCATGAAGGCAGCTGGTTTCCTGGCACCTGCTGCCTGGCAGATGGGCCTTGACCTTTGTAGCAACTAGCATGGTGTTAGGTAAACAAGACCCCCTGCCCCTTATACTCTCCTGCTCCTGCTGCCAAGGAGTTCTATTTTTGACAGGTTTGGGCCAGGGAGACTGGGAGAGTTGATAGTGGGGGCAGAAGAGTGGGCACCTGCTGAATTGGAGGGCAGAGGCAGATGGCAGCTAGAAACATAGCTTCTCTCCCCAGCCAGATTTGGTCTGCCTGCAGGAACCAGACATCCCCAACCAAGCAGTTCTGAGGATGCAATGGGGATAGCTGAGGTTGGCAGGAGAAAGAGGTAAGACCATGGAGGTCAGTTCCACAGGCCCATCCTCCATCCTGTGATTGTGAGAAGTGGGAGCCAGGCATTTCCTGACCATAGGACCCAGCTAGTTGCAGCAGGGCTGGGCTGTCCCAGGCCCCCGATTAGTCTGATGGATGGCTCTTGTGCTGCTAATGTGGTTAGGGCAGGCAACAGCCCCAGGGGCTGGGAGCTCAGAGACCAACCAGTGCAGGCCCTGCTGTAATCACATTTGCCTGTACACAGAAGGGGCCCAGATTACCCACCCAGAAGTCCAGAGGACATTAGTGAAAGTCATTTAGAAATATTTTTTGTATCAAGCTTTTCTTACCATATTATTATTATCTTAAACAATCAGTTTCCTGCCCAGGGCACACCCGGAAAGGAGCAGCTCTAAGAATGGATTATGGAAGAATGGCCAGGACAGGCTAACTACCTGAAGCCCTGAGTCTTCTGGAGTGGGGGAACTCAGCTCTGCAGTGGAGGGAGCACCCCACACTTGCTGGCTGGGAAAACACCAAGCTCTTTTCTTCCACTTCCCAGGTCTGAATGGCCCCTCTTTTTTTTTTTTTTTTTAAAATAAATATTTTATTTTAAAATAGCTTTAGTTTTACCAAAAATTGTGAGGATAGTACAGAGAGTTCCCAGATATCCCCATCTCCAGGTTCCTCTGGTTAACCTCCTATGAAAGTAGGGTACGTCTGTCATAATTAATGAACTAATATCGACCCATTATTATTACCTAAAGTCTACATTTTCCTCAAATTTCCTTAGTTTTTACCCAATCTCCATTTTCTGTCCAGGGTAGCCCATGACATTTACTTGTCTTGTCTCCTTCTGTTTTTTTGAGACAGAGTCTTGCTCTGCTACCCAGGCTGGAGTACAGTGACACAATCTCAGCTCACTGCAACTTCTGCCTCCCAGGTTCAAGTGATTCTCCTGCCTCAGTCTCCCAAGTAGCTGGGATTACAGGTGCCCACCACCATGCTTGGCTATTTTTTGTATTTTTAGTAGAGACAGGATTTCACCATGTTGGGTAGGCTGGTCTCGAACTCTTGACCTCAAGTGATTTGCCCACCTCAGTCTCCCAAAGTGTTGGGATTACAGGCATGAGCCCCCATGCCCGGCCTGTCTTGTCTCCTTAGGTTCCTCTTGGCTATGAGAGTTTGCCACTTATGATTTTTTTCTTTTTATAAAAATTAAGATATTCACATATTATAAATGCACCCTTTTAAAGTGTGCAGTTCAGTGGTTTTTAGTGGTCACAAAGCTGTGCAGCCAACCCAACTGTCTGATTCCAGAATGTTGTCAACACCCCAAGAAGAAACTCTGTACCCATTAGCAGTCATGTCCCATTCCTCTCTCCCCCAGCCCCTGGCAACCACTAATCTACTTCCTGTCTCTATGGATTTGCCTTTCCTGGACATTTCATATAAATGGAATCATACAAGATGTGGTGTCTTGCATCTGGCTGAGCCAGCCACTCTTACACATGCTTTAATAACTTTCATTTTCGTCCTTAAACTGAAGACAGGCTTCTACAGAAAACACATTCCAGGGACGTAGGTGCTACTTAACCGTGGGATACTGAGACCAAATCCAGTTGTTTTGACCCTAAGACCAAAGCATTTTTCTGTTATCCATCTATCCAAGCATTCATTCATTCAGCATTCACCCAGTGTCCTCTAGGTGCTAGATTCTGGGGATAGAGAGGAGAATAAACCCCATCCTAGGCCAAACTATCACCTTCTCTCAGATTATTTTTTAAAATTATTATTATTATTATTTACATTTTTATGAGACTTGGTCTTGCTCTGTTGCCCAGGCTGAAGTGCAGTGGTATGATCCTAGCTTATTGTAGCCTCAAACTCCCAGGCTCAAGTGATACTTCCGCCTCAGCCTTCTTAGTAGCAGAGACCACAGGCACATGCCACTACATCTGGCTATCATCTCTCAGATTATTGACACGTCTTTCTTGCTGCTGATCTGCTCTGCCCTTGACCCTCTGCTGTCTAGACTCACCCTGCCAACCAGGTGATCGGGTCTTGTCTCAACATTGCTCAAAAACATTTAAGGGTGTGTGTGTGTATGTGTGTGTGTGTGTGTGTGTTCTACATTTTATTCAGAGTAAGAACCAAGGTCCTTCCAATGGCTACCAGGCTCCCCCAGCCATCTGACTGTCTCTTACTGCTCTCTCTTGCTCACCCTGACGTAGGCATGCTGGCCTCCACACTTCTCCATATTCTGCCCAACATGCTTCCAAATCAAGACTTTTCCATTTGCTACTTTTTCTGCTTGGCTCATTCTTCCCCTGCAAATATCTGCATGGCTCACTGCCTCACCATCTTCAGGTCTATGTGAAAATGTCATCTCAAAAAGTCCTTCCCCCATCACCCTATTTAAAATAGCAACCTTCCTTTCAGGTTCCTCATTCTCTCTTCCTGCTTTATTTTTCCCCAAGGCACTTATTCCTTTCTGATGCACTATATATTTTGCTTGTTATCTCTCTCCTTCTGTGACAGCATAAACTCCACAAGTAAAGGAAATTTTTTTTTGGTGTCTCTTATACTTACCGCTGTATTCTCAATACCTACAAACGTTTGGTATATAACATGTGCTCAATAAATAATAGTTGTATAAATGATAAATTCTTCACTCTCCAGTTTTTATCTCCTTCAGTCAGAACTCTCCCAGGAGTTACTTCTCTACCACTAACAAATATGAGGAGGTGGCTCAAGGAGGAGATTTGTTCAGTGGGATCCTCCCCAAGAGATAGAATTAGTATCATTTGGGAGAGAGAAAGTTCAGGAAGACAAATACTGTCCTCTGTTCTTTTACTTATTATTAAGGGAGTTATCTTTTTAAGCAAGTGCTACATAGACTGTTAAAATAATTCTAGTAACAAATATTTATTGAATACCTATTCATTTACTAGTATACTAGGTGCTGAAGATAAAACAGTGAACAAAAAGAGTGAAGGGTGCAACCTCTGCTCTCATGATGTTCACAGTGTAGTGTAGGGGACTGACACTGAACAACTTATTCCACAGATAGCTTTTAAATTGTAATCTATAATACATGTTCTGAAGGAAAAGCATAGAGTGCTATGAGAAGCTGACAGCTAGGGAAAATGACCTAGTGTGGGGGTTAGGGAAGAGAGGCAAGAGCTTTCTCAGAGTCAGAGCTGTCCAAAATGGAAACAGGCTGCTATACAGCTGAGCTTCCTCTGACTAGAAGGTTTAAGTGGAGTCTGGGAGACCTTGATGGGGATGTTGTAAAGTGCATTAAGCAAGCATTGGGTAGAGTAGAGAGGGAGCTTTGTATTAAAAAAATATAGGAATTCAGTTGAATTTCCTGGTCAAATGTGAAAAAGTCAGTTTCAAGTTCTCTCTTGGAAGTGAATTAATTCTACCAGTATTTGTGTGGACCCAAATAAGCAGCTGTAGCTACCTTGTGTCTCATTTCAGTTGAGTATACATAGTCCGTGGCAAGAGTGGGTTGAGCTGGTTGGTTTTACTTCTCACTTCAGATCTGCAAGTAGCTGGTGTGGCTCTGCTAACATAACTCTCATCCTCCTTTTGGGATCAGGATCAGTCCAGGGTGTATTCTTTGTACAATGAAGCCAGAGGGTCAAGGCCTTTTAGGCTTAGAGCTGGGACACTGTCACTTCTGGTTCATTATATGCCTAAAGAAATTCACATAGTAAACCCAAAGTCAAGGGGAGAGAGAATATACTCCTTTTCTTCAGTAGGAAGAATTTCAGAGACACATGGAAAAGGAGACAGAGAGGGGGTAAATACAGAGAGCGGGGAAAGGTTAAGGTAAAAATTGCAACCTACCCAATTTAATTTGTTCTTTTGTTCACTCACTTATTTTTCCACTCAGTTCCAAACAATGTGCCTGGCATTCTGTAAGTTGTCGAGGACACAAAGGTAAATTTACAATCTTTATTAGTAGACAGTTTCAGCAGAGCATAAGATGTGCTATTAGAGAGGCAAGCACAGAAAATCTTGAGAGCAGATACTTTCAAGATCCATATGTTTTTTTTTCTTGAGACAGAATCTCACTCTGTCACCCAGACTGGAGTGCAGTGGTGCAATTTCATCTCACTGCAACCTCTGCCTTCTGGGTCCAAGTGATTCTTCTGCCTCAGCCTCCTGAGTAGTTGGGATCACAGGCACCCACCACCACGTCTGGCTAATTTTTGTACTTTTAGTAGAGATAGGGTTTTACCATGTTGGTCAGGCTAGTCTTGAACTCCTGACCTCAGGTGATCTGCCTGCCTCGGCCTCCCAAAGTCCTCCCTCGGCCTCCCAAATATATATGTAATATAA
>CAUYLG010028962.1:0-19523 GCA_963573385.1 Cacajao melanocephalus
GATCCTAAATATATACGCACCCAATACAGGAACACCCAGATACATAAGGCAGGTTCTGAATGACTTACAAAGAGACTTAGACTCCCACACAATAATAGTGGGAGACTTTAACATTATACTGTCAATATTCGACAGATCAACAAGATAGAAAATCAACAAGGATATCCAGGACTTGAACTCAGACCTGGAACAAGTAAACTTAATAAATATTTACGGAACTCTCCACCCCAAATCCACAAAACATACATTTTTCTCAGTATCACATTACACCTATTTTAAAAGTGACCACATAATTAGAAGTAAATCACTCCTCAGCAATTGCATAGCATTTTACAGGTTTAAGTAAAACACTGGTTGGCTGCCTGTTTGTTATTTTCATCCCTTATTTCTTCCTGTTTCCATTGTTAAGCACAATTATTGGCAAAAAAGAGGTTTTTAATACCCATTTTTAGACTGCATTCTAGCCTAGGCAATAGAACAAAAATCTCATTCTCTCTCCCTCTTTCTCTTCCTCTTTCTTTCTCTCTTACATTCTTTTTTTTTTATTTCTTTCACTCTCACTTTCTTTCCTCTCTTTTTCTTTCTTTCAAAAATAAAAAGTAAAAAAAAAATAAAAATAATAAAAATAAAAAATAAATGCTCCCTCCCATGCTGGGCTTCAGCTGAGTTTGGTTCAGTTTTCCTTTCTGCTTTAACAGAAGAACAGTGAAGTTCAACGTCTCATAGTTGCTTTGCTCACTCTCATGTAATGCCCAGAGAGGCTGTCTGAACAAAGACACCACTGCTCGGGCATGAGGGAGGGGTGGCAGCAAAGATTCAAGAAATTTTTTTTTAACAACTCTATAGTGTATTTATTATTATTATTATTATTATTATACTTTAAGTTCTGAGGTACATGTGCAGAACTTGCAGGATTGTTGCATAGGTACACACATGCCATGGTGGTTTACTGCCTCCATCCCCCCATCACCTACATCAGACATTTCTCCCAATGTTATCCCACCCCAACCTCCCCACCCCCAGTGTGTGATGTTCGTCTCCCTGTATCCATGTGTTCTCATTGTTTAGCACCAACCTATGAGTGAGAGCATGTGGTGTTTGGTTTTCTGTTCTTCAGTCAGATTGCTGAGAATGATGGTTTCCAGATTTACCCGTGTCCCTGCAAAGGACAGGAACTCATATTTTTTCATGGCTGCATAGTATTCCATGGTGTATATGTGCCACATTTTCCTTGTCCAGTCTATCATTGATGGGCATTTGGGTTGGTTCCAGGTCTTTGCTATTGTAACAGTGCTGCTATGAACATACGTGTGCATGTGTCTTTATAATAGAATTATTTATAATCCTTTCTGAATATACCCAGTAATGGGATTGCTGGGTCAAATGAAATTTCTATTTCTAGGTCCTTGAGAAAGCGCCACACTGTCTTCCACAATGGCTGAACTAGTTTACACTCCCGCCAACAGTGTAAAAGTGTTTCAATTTTTCCGCATCCTCTCTAGCATCTGTTGTTTCCAGATTTTTTAATGATCACCATTCTAACTGGTATGAGATGGCACCTAAGTGTGGCTTTAATTTGCATTTTTCCTACCTGCTTTAGTTCTTTGCAGACTCTGGACATTAGCCCTTTGTCAGACGGGTAGCTTGCAAAATATTTTCCCATTCTGTTGGTTGCAGGTTCACTCTAATGATTGTTTCTTTTGCTGTGTGTAAACTCTTATGTTTAATTAGATCTCATATGTCTATTATAGCTTTTGTTGCCAATGCTTTTGTTATTTTAGTCATGAAGTCCTTGCCTATGCCAATGTCCTAAAAGGATTGCTAGGTTTTTGTCGAGGGTTTTCACGGTATTAGGTCTTATGTTTAAATCTTTAATCCATCTGGAGTTAATTTTTGTGTAAGATGTAAAGAAGAGGTACAGTTTCAGCTTTCTGCACATGGCTATCCAGTTTTCCCAACACCATTATTGAACAGGGAATCCTTTCAACATTCCTTGTTTTTGTGAGGTTTGTCGAAGATCAGATGGTTGTAGATGTGTGGCGTTACTTCCAAGGCCTCTGTTCCGTTCCATTGGTCTATATCTCTGTTTTTGTACCAGTACCATGCTGTTTTGATTACTGTAGCCTTGTAGTATAGTAAGAAGTCAGATAGTGTGATGTCTCCAGCTTTGTTCTTTTTACTTAGGATTATCTTGGCTCTGTGGGCTTTTTTTGGTTCCATATAAAGTTTAAGGTGTTTTTTTTTCCAGTTCCGTGAAGAAGATCGATGGTAGCTTAATGGGGATAGCATTGAATCTATAAATTACTTTGGGCAGTATGGCCATTTTCATGATATTAATTCTTCCTAACCATGAGCATGGAATATTTTTCCATCTGTTTGTGTCCTCTCTTGTTTCCTTGAGCAGTGGTTTGTAGTTCTCCTTGAAGAGGTCCTTTACATCCTTTGTTAGTTATATTTCTATATATTTTATTCTCTTTGTAGCAAATGTGAATGGAAGTTCACTCATGATTTGGCTCTCTGTTAGTCTGCTTTTGGTGTATAGGAATGCTTGTAATTTTTGCACATTGATTTTGTATCCCGAGACTTTGCTGAAGTTGCTGATCATCTTGAGATTTTGGGCTGAGACGATAGGGTTTTCTAAATATACAATCATGTCGTCTGCTAATAGAGAAAATTTGACTTCCTATTTTCCTAATTTAATATCCTTTATTTCTTTTCTTGCCTGAGTGCTCTGGCTAGAACTTCCAATACTATGTTGAATAGGAATGGTCAGAGAGGGCACACTTGTCTGATGCCAGTTTTCAAAGGGAATCCTTCTAATTTCTGCCCAATCAGTATGATATTGGCTGTGGGTTTGTCATAGTTTTTATTATTTTGAGATACGTTCCATTAATACCTAGTTTATTGGGAGTTTTTAGCATAACGGGCTGTTGAATTTTTTCAAAGGTCTTCTCTGCATCTATTGAGATGATCATGTGGTTTTTGTCTTTGGTTCTGTTTATGTGATGGATTATGTTTATAGATTTGCTGATGTTGAACCAGACTTGCATCCCTTGGATGAAGCCTACTTGATTGTGATGGATAAGCTTTTTGATGTGCTGTTGCATTCAGTTTGCCAGTATTTTACTGAAGATTTTTGCATCAATGTTCATCAAAAATAGTGGACTGAAATTTTCTTTTTTAGTTGTGTCTCTGCCAGGTTTTGGTATTAGGATGATGTTGGTCGCATAAAATGAGTTGGGGAGGATTCCCTCTTTTTGTATTGTTTGGAATAGTTTCAGAAGGATGGTACCAGCTCCTCTTTGTATGTCTGGTAGAATTCGGCTGTAAACCTATATGGACCTGGGCTTTTGTTAGTTGGTAGTCTATTAATTGCTGCCTCAAATTCAGCCCTTATTATTGGTCTATTCAGGGATTCAAAATACTTCCTGGTTTAGTTGGGAGGGTGGTGGTGTCCAGGAATTTATTCGTTTCTTCTAGATTTACTGATTTATGTGCACAGAGTTGTTTGTAGTAATCTCCGACGGTAGTTTGTATTTCTGTGGAATTGGTGATACTATCCCCTTTATCATTTTTTTATTGCATCTATTTGATTCTTCTCTCTTTTCTTTTTTTATTAGTCTGGCTAGTGCTCTATTTTGTTGCTCTTTTCAAAAAAACTAGTTTCTGAAGTTATTGTTTTTATTTTATTTATTTATTTATTTATTATTTGTTGTTGGTGTAGAAAAGTCCAACAATTCCATTTATTTATGGTTGTAATGAAGACAGGACCACATTTGACAATAGATCCTAATATAATTAGAAACTCAGTAATGAAGTGGGTTTTAAAAAAAATATTGTTGAAAGGTTTTATATGTCTATATCTCCTTCAGGTCTGCTCTAATCTTAGTTATTTCTTGTCTTCTGCTAGCTTTTGAGGTTTTGATCTTGCTCCTCTAGCTCATTCAATTTTGATGACTGATGAGCTCCTCTAGCTCTTTCAATTTTAGATCTTTCCTCACTTCTCATGTGTACATTTAGTGCTATAAATTTCTCTCTAGATACTGCTTCAAATGTGTCCCAGAGATTCTAGCACGTTGTGTCTTTGTTCTCATTGGTTTTGAAGAAAAAAATCTTTATCTCTGCCTTCATTTCATTGTTTATTTAGTCATCATTCAGGAGTAGGTTGTTCATTTTCCATGTAGTTTTGTGGTTTTGAGTGAGTTTCTTAATATTGAGTTCTAATTTGATTGCACTGTAGTATGAGAGACTGGTTGTTATGATTTCTATTCTTTTACATTTGCTGAGGAGTGATTTACTTCCGTGTATGTGGTTAATTTTAGAGTAAGTGCAACGTGGTGCTGAGAAGAATGTACATTCTGTGGATTTGAGGTGGAGAGTTCTGTAGAGGTCTATTAGTTCTACTTGGTCCAGATCTGAGTTCAAGTCCTGGATATCCTTGGTAATTTTCTGTCTCGTTTATCTGTCTAATATTGACAGTGGAGGGTTAAAGTCTCTTACTATTATTGTGTGGGAGTCTAAGTCTCTTTGTAGGTTGTTAAAAACTTGCTTTTTGTATCTGGGTGCTCCTGTATTGAGTGCATGTATTTTAGGATAGTTAGGTCTTGTTGCATTGATCCTTTTACCATTTTGTAATGCCCTTCTTGTCTCTTTTGATCTTTGTTGGCCTAAAGTCCATTTTATCAGAGAGTAGAATTGCAACCCCTGCTTTTTTTTTTTTTTTCGCTTTCCATTTGCTTGGTAAATCTTCTTCATTTTGAGTCTATGTGTCTTTGCACGTGAGATGGGTCTCCTGAGTACAGCCCACCAATGGGTCTTGACTTTTTATTCAATTGGCCAGTCTGTGTCTTTTGACTGGGGCATTTAGCCCATTTACATTTAAGGTTAATATTGTTATGTGTGATTTTGATCCTGCCATTTTGATACTAGCTGGTTATTTTGCCCATTAGTTGATGCAGTTTCTTTATTGTGTTGTGGTCTTTATCATTTGGTACGTTTTTGGAGTGGCTGGTACTTGTTCCTTTCTGTGTTTAATGTTTCTTTCAGGAGCTCCTGTAAGGCAGGTCTTGTGGTGACAAAATCTCTAAGCAATTGCTTGTCCATAAAGAATTTTATTTCTCCTTCACTTTTGAAGCTTAGTCTGGCTGGATATGAAATTCTGGGTTGAAAGTTCTTTTCTTTAAGGATGTTGAATGTTGGCCCCCACTCTCTTCTGGCTTGTAGGGTTTCTGCTGAGAAATCCACCGTGTGTCTGATGGGCTTCCCTTTGTGTATCACCCATCCTTTCTCTTTGGCTGTCCTCAGCATTTTTTCCTTCATTTCAACCCTGGTGAATCTGAAAATTATGTGCCTTGGGATTGCTCTTCTTGAGGAATATTTTTGTGGTGTTCTCTGTATTTCCTGCATTTAAACATTGACCTACATTGCCAGGTTGAGGAAGTTCTCCTGGATAATATCCTGAAAAGTGTTTTCCAGCTTGGATTCATTCTCCCCATCACATTCAGATACACCAATCAAATGTAGATTAGGTCTTTTCACATAATCCCATATTTCTTGGAGATTTTGTTCATTTCTTTTCATCCTTTCTTTCTCTAATCTTGTCTTCTCATTTTATTTCATTAAGTTGATCTTAAATCTCTGATATCCTTTCTTCTGTTTGATTGATTCGGCTATTGAAACCTGTGTATGCTTTGTGAAGTTCTCATGCTGTGTTTTTTAGCTCCATCAAATCATTTATGGTCTTTTCTAAGCTGATTATTCTAATTAGCATTTCATCTAACCTTTTTTCATGATTTTTATTTCCTTTGCATTGGGTTAGAAATGTTCCTTTATCTCAGAGAAATTTGTTATTATCCACCTTCTGAAGCCTACTTCTGTCAGTTCACAGTTCATCAAAATAATTCTCCATTCAGTTTTGTCCCCTTGCTAGTGAGGAGTTGTGATCACTTGGAGGAGGAGAGACATTCTGGTTTTTGATTATTTCATCCTTTTTTCACTGATTTCCTTCCATCTTTGTGGATTTATCTACCTTTGGTCTTTGAAGTTAGTGATTTTGGATGGGTCTCCGAGTGTACATCCTTTTTTGTCGATGTTGAAGCTATTTCTTTTTGTTTTCTAGTTTTCCTTCTAACAGGTCCCTCTGCAGTAGGACTGCTGGAGGACTACTCCACATCCCACTTGCCTGAGAATCACCTGCAGGGCCTTAAGAATAGCCAGGATTGCTATTTGTTCATTCTTCTTGTAGCTTCGTCCCAGAAGGGTACCCACTAGTTGTCAGCCAGAGCTCTCTTGTATGAGGCATCTTTTTGGTTACAAAGGGATCAGGCAGCCACTTGAGGAGGCAGTCTGTCCCTTATTGGAGTTCAAGTGCTGTGCTGGGAGCTCTGTTGCTCCCTTTAGAACTGCTGGGCAGGTAAGTTTAAGTCTGCAGCAGTGGAACTCATAATTGCCCCTTTTCCCCAGGGCTCTTTCCTGGGAAAGTGGGGTTTTATTTATAAGTCCCTGACATGCTGCTTTTTTTGAGAGATGCTCCATGCAGCAAGGAGGGAGTCTAGTCAGAGTCTGCCTGCAGAGGAGCTGCTGAGCTGCCACAGGCTCAGTCTAGCTGCTGTGTAAACTTCCTCTGGCTTTTGTTTACACTGGTAAGGTTAGAACCACCTCGGCAATAACGGACACCCTTCCCTCAACCAAGCTGGATTGTCCCAGTTCAAGTTCGAACTGATATGCTGGCTGCAAAACTCTCAAGTCAGAGGGTTTCAGTTTGCTGTTCCTTGTAGGGGTTGGAACCTGCTGGGCTCCCTGCTTTCAGCTCCCCCTCTTTCTCAGGAGTAGGAAGCCCTGTCTCCCAGGCACTCTAGGCACGAGCCAAAATGGCCACCCAGATTTGCGCTGACAACTCACAGCACCTGCTGGAATGGGCGCTCAGATCTGTGCTGGTAACTTGCAGTGCTGCCTGGTGGGGTTCTCCTGGTCTGTGAGTTGTAAAGACCATGGGAGAAGTGCAGTATCTGAACAGGAGTGCTGGAGGGGAAAAGTTCCTGATGGCCTCCATTGGGTACAAGGGGAGTCGTCCAGCCAATTGCACTTCCTGGGTGAGGCAGTGCCCTGCCTTGCCTTGATTTGCCCTTCTTGGGCTACACCAACTGTCCAACCAGTCCCATTGAGATGAACCTGGTACATTGGTTGGAAATGCAGAGATTACCTGCCTTCTGCATCACTCTCGCTGGGAACTGCACTCCGGAGCTGTTTCTATTTGGCCATCTTGGCAGACAGCTCCTCTTCAGTGTCCTTTAGAGATATGAACTTAAACCAGAAACTCTTAGGGCTCACCTAATTTTTGGTTCTCATGAAGGTGTTTTATTTCTGTGTGTAGTTAGTTGTTGAATTGGTGTCCTTGCAGGGGGGACAATTGGTGGAACCTTCTATTCTGCCACCTTGCTCCAACTTCCTCCAAGATGAATTTTAAAGAGTCAAATTTGTGGCATATTCATCCAATGGAATACTACATAGCACTTAAAAAAAGAAATAAGTTTCTGTGTGCAACAATATCATGACTCTTAAAAGTGTTTTTCTAGTGAAAGAAGCCAGAAATAAAGTCAGAATTATATAGTTTGATTTGCATACCAGTTTTGATAAGACAAAATGATAGGGACTTCTCTAGGATTATGAAGGAAGAGATATAGTTCATCTATAAAAAGCAAAACATTGATATTTGTCAGCGAGAACCATTCTGTATTATAATCGTGGTGGTGAATATTTGACTTTTTTTTTTCCCTCAAAACCCATTTAATGATATACCACAAAGTATGGTTTTTGCTGTATCAAAGATAATGTGGAAAGTTCCAAAAATGGAATGAATCAATGATATTACATGTTCATGACAGGGCTACATTGAATATATGTGAAAATAGAGACATAATAATAAATATACCTCTCTGAGTTAACATCCCTACGGATTTTTTACAAGTTTCAACTACTGTAAATGCTTAGACATGGTGATACCCCCTAAGTAACAAGCAAAGCCAGCATGCTTATAGTGACTTTCAAATCCCACTCTCCAATGTAAAGAACTAGGGGTCACTAGAGAAGTTGATTCTAGGGCTTGTGTAGGGAAATAAAGGATAAGGTTGCAGCATCTTGTGGAGCCAGAACATAAATGTTAGAAAGAACAAGAATGGGGGCATGTCAATGGGATATAGGAGCCAACCTGATAGAGCTGGAGGACTTAAGCAACAAAATGAATAAGGATAGTTGAGTATTATAGCATATATAATAAAATAAGTAAAGTGGTATCTATATTGTTATAAATTAATAATTGAATGCCTCAATCTTTATTTACAGGTGAATTCCAATTAATGATGTAGACAAAATGAGAAAAAATTAAATATTAGAAATCATTGTTAGAACATCATTGTCACAGGTAAGATCCATTGATGGATGATAAAATTAGTGAGCAAATGTTTAAGAGACACAAGATATTTCAATAATCTCTACAAATCTCCTCCAACATATATATTAACTACAAAGGAAAAAAAAAGATTGACTTTAAAGTTGGAGAAACAAGGCAGACACTACCTCAACAAGCAATTGAGATTAGAAGCAGCAGCAGTATGACGTATATGTGTTAGACTCTGATATGACACACTGGAATGATTATGTTATTTATCTGATATTGTTGCAAAAAAATTATTATTAGACCAAGCCATATTGAAATATGTTTTACAAAATGACTTGGTAAATACTGTTAAAAATGCTGTTGTCACGAGACACAAGGAAAGACTGAGGAACTGTCTTGAAAGATTTTGGAGCAGACTAGGAGACATCAAAATTAAAAAGTAAAAACCCAGATTGTATCTTTGAATAGAAAAAAATATATAGAGGAAAACCAGGGAAAATCAGAACAAAGTGTCTAGTAGAGTTAAAACAATAATACTTATGAAAAATTCTTAGTTTTGTTAATTTATTATACTTTTAGGGCCGGGCACAGTGTCTTACACCTGTAATCCCAGCACTTTGGGAGGAGGAGGTGGGTAGATCATCTGAAGTCAGGAATTTGAGACCAGCCTGGCAACATGGTGAAACCTATCTCTACTAAAAATACAAAAATTAGCCAGATGTGGTGTTGGGTGCTTGTAACCCAGCAATTCGGGTAGTTGAGACAGGAGAATTGATTGAACTCCAGCCTGGATGGCAAGAGTGAAATGGCATCTCAAAAAATGAATAAGTAAAATTTATTCTACATTTATGATGTAAATATGAGGAAGCTGGTTAAAAAATATATAGAACTCTGTACAATTTTCATAACTTTTATGTAAAACTACAATTATTAGAAAATATAAAAATTTTTAAAGTTATCTGAATTAATTTAAATTTGTTTTTGTGGCTATAGATTCTCCAAACATAAAGTTATGGCCATTTCTTTTGGTTTGAATTAAATTCAGGAACTTATTATCATCTTTTATGAAATAATATCCATGTTTGGATATTATATATATATATATTTTTTTCAAAGTACTTAATTTTTTACAACAGTCATATATACAGAAAAACTGGAGAGATAGTATAGTAAACTGTCTTACATCCCACAGTAGCTTTCCCTATTATTAGTATCTTACATTAATTAGTATATTTGCTACATTTAATAAACCAATATTAATGCAGTTGTTTTAAATAAAGTATATAACTTATTGAAATCTTCTTAATTTTTACCTAATGTTTGTTTTCTATTCCATATTGCCATTCAGGATAACTCATGCAGTATACCACATTACTTTTAGTTTTCCTTCCTCCTTAAGCACCTCTTGCCTGTGAGTTTTCTTACTTTTATACATTTGATGACATTGGTAATTTAAGGAGTACTGGTCAGGAATTCATAAGAGGTCAGTCTATTATAATTTGTCTGCCTTTTTCTCATAAGTATGCTAGAGATTTGAGATTTAGGGAAGAAGATCACAGAGGTAAAGTACCATTTTTATCACCTCATAATAATGACATATACTATTGATATTATTTATGACTGTAATGTTGACTTTGATCACTCAGCTGGCTGAGATGCTGTCAGTTAGGCTTTGCCAATTTTTTTTTTTAAATAGCTTTAGGGATACAAGTGTTTTTTGGTTACATGGATGAACTATATAGTGATGAAGTCTGGAATTTTAGAGTACACATCACTCAAATAGTGCACACTGTATCCAATAGGTAGTTTTTCATCCCTCACCCTCCTTCCACCATCTTCCTTTCTGAATGTCTGATATTCATTACACCACTGTATATTCCTTTGCATACCCATAGCTTAGATTCCAGTTATAAGTGAGAACATGAGGTCTTTGGCTTTCCATTTCTGAGTTACTTCACTTTGAATAATCACCTTTAATTTCACCCAAGTTACTGCAAATGACATCGTTTTGTTCTTTTATATAGCTGAGTAATATTCCATGGTATGTATATGTATTTGTATATGTATATGTAAAGTATGCACACATATATACATGTATTTTATCTGCTTGTTTTAGGCTTAAATTACTCTTCTTTAGTTTCTTAATGTGCAAGGCAAAATAATTATTTTAGATTTTTCTTCTATTCTATCATTTATATTTAATTTTAAATGTCCGTCTATGCACTCTTTTAACTGCATTTAACTGATTAGTTGCATTTTCACTTTTATTTTAATTTTTTTTATTTCTAGAGACTATTTTTTGACTTATATGTTATTAAGATGTGTATTGTTTAATCTCTATGTTTGGTATTTTCTAGCTACCATTTGTTATTTACTCTGGTTTAATTATTTTGTGGTATTAGAACATACTTTATTTTAAATTTATTAAAGTGTGGTTTTATGACCTAAAATATGGTATATTATGGTGAATGTTTTATGTGAGTCCAAGAATAATATGTATACATCTGTTGATGAATGGATTATTCTGTAGTTGTCAATTAGACTAAGTTGATTGATGATGCTATTCGTCAGCTATATCTTTCCTGTCTGACTGATTTTCTGTTTGTAGTATCTATCAATTTATGAAAAAAGTGTATTAAATCTCCAACTATAACAGTGAACAATGTTGCAATACACATACACATGCATGTATCATAATAGTAAAATAATGTATATTTCTCTGGGTATATACTCAGTAATGAGATTGCTGAATTGAATGGTATTTCTGTCTTTAGATTTGAGAAATCTCCACCCTGTCTCCCACAATAGTTGTACTATTTACACTCCCACCAACAGTGCATATGGGTTTCTTTTTCTGCACAACCTCACCAACGTATGTTATTTTTTAATTTATTTATAATAGCCATTATAACTGGTGTAAGATGATATGTCACTGTGATTTTGATTTGCATTTCTCCAGTGATCAGTGACGTTAAACTCTTTTTCATAAGCTTGTTGGCCATATGTATTTCTTTTCTTGAAAAGTGTCTGCTCATGTCCATTGCCCACTTTTTAAAGGGATTGTTTGTTTTATCTTGCAAATTTTCTTAAATTCCTTATAGATGCTGGATATTAGACCTTTGCTGAATGCATAGTTTGCAAAAAAATTCTCTCTTTCTGTAGGCTGTTTACTCTGCTGATAGTTTCTTTTGCTGGGGAGAGGCTCTCTAGTTTAATTAAATGCCATTTGTCAATATTTGCACTTGTTGCAATTGCTTTTGGCATCTTCATCACGAAATCTTTGCCCATGTCTATGTCCTGAATCGTATTACTTAGGTTGTCTTCCAGGATTTTTATAATACTAGATTAATTTTTATTTTGTTTTAACAGATTTAATATTTTATTCCACTCTTTTCTTGTGTGCCTGGTTTGTGGTGAGAGTGTGTTACTTTTATTATTGCTCCTCTGTAAGTGAGATTTTTTGTTTGTTTTCTCTGTGGTTTTTTAAAGATATTCGCTTTGTCTTTGATTTTCTGTATTTTTATATGCTATTTTTCTGGGTAGATTTTTTTTTTACATTTAGCTTATTCAGTGTCCTCTGAGATTTCTTGATCTATGGTTGGGGTCTGGAATTAATTTTGGAGAATTTTCAGCCATTGTTTTTTCAAATATTTTTTTCTGATAAATACTGTCTTTTCTTTCCTCAAAGTATTATCATTATGTGTATGTTACGTGTTTTGAAATTGCCCACAGTTTTGTATGTGCTGATCTATTTATTTTCCTTTCTCCCCTCCTCCTTCTTTTCTTTCTTCTCTCCTTCTTTATCTTCTTCATTGACTTCTGTATCTTTTTTGCCTTTCAATTTAGTAAGTTTTAATAAAATATATTGTAGCTCATTGATTCATTACTGGCTAGTACTGGCTAGTTGAGTACATCAAATGTTCCTTGTTTCTCACTCTATTTTTTTTGGTGCTTCTATTATTATTTTAATTGGCATGTCATAACTGTATATATTTATAAGGTATAATGCATTATTTTCATACAAATTTTAAATGTAATAATCAAATCAGGGTAATAGCAAATTCATTATCTCAAATGTCTATTATTTCGTTGGTTTGGGAGCATTTAAAATTCACTTTTCTGGCTATTTGAAAACATACAATATTTTGTTAATTATAGTTACCTTACAATTCTATAAACTCTAGAATTCATTATTTATTTTTAAATGGAATTATATAGCCATTAATCTTCTTTTCTGTTTTTATTTTATCACTCTCTTTTGACTAGATGTAATTTTATATTTACTAATATTCTTTTGTTAGTATTTTTGATATTTAGCACTTTCTTTTGATTATTTCTTAGAAATTCCATCTCTCTGCTTATATTATCCATCTATTACTACATATTCTTTACTTTCTCTACTAGAAAGTCTCTTTTATTAATTTAATTATATTACATTTTCTGTGTGATAATTTTAATATCTTTATTATACTTGAATGTCTACTTCTAATATTAACTCTATGTCTTCAGACTGTGCATGAATTATCTTATTTATTTATTTATTTATTTATTTGTCTTTTATGCCATGAAATTGTATATTGAAAGCTGGGTATGTTATATAACAATAACTAAGTGAAATAAGCCTTTTGTGGGAAGTGATCTGTTAATCTGGTTAGAATTTGTTTCTTATTTTAACATTTGCTTCATATTTTCCATACATATAGATGCCAGATGCGTTAATTTAGTTTAATATTCTTGCTTTTGTCTCATATATTATCTTTCCTCCTTAGAAGGACTGTGTATCTTGTAGTTCTTCCAGCTATAATCCACAATTATCCTGAAAGTCTGTTAAAATGTGTAGATGAGATATGGGTAAGGTAAATGATCTGTCATCTTATAATTAAATCTCAGTCTTTTTGTGGGCCTATGTACCTGGTCTGTAATGTTAACAAGTGTTTTTCAGTCCCTCTGTTTGGTCAAGCAGGAAGGCTAGAGATGCCAGAGTTGGACTGATAAATCCAACTTTGAATGGGTAAATCTTTAACAGACTTATATTCCTGCATATAAAACTTTCATTATGGAGAATGTTCTAAACCTATTTCAGAATGTTTATATTTCTCATTTCTTTACCGGGAACACAAGAGTATTTTTCCTGGTTCTTCATCATAAAGACCTGCTTGGGTTGAAGGAGTTTAAATCCACAAAAATGTAGAGGACTGCCTAATACTGTGGTCCCCAGAAGTTTGTCAATCTCATGCTGTTACTCTCACACTCAGTATCCAGCAGTTCATCAAAACTGCCACTTAAAGTCTTTTATGGGTATATGGACTCAGCTGCTTTTGCTCAAAGTAAGCTAATCTTATCAGTATTTGTGTGTGTGTGTGTGTGTGTGTGTGTGTGTGTGTGTGTGTGTGTTTGCCTGTTTCTATAGATTTTAGGTGCCAAATTGGCATTAAATTCCAATTCTTTCATGGATCCAAGAAAATTTTTAATTATCAGTGTGTCCAGCTTTCTGACTTATTGTAAGGAAAGAGTGACAACTTCTTGGGTCAATCGTATTTGTGAATTATATATATTTGTCCTTTTAATCTGTAAAATATATTGTCTTAATTGTGTCATAATGTTTTATTATCATTATAATATTTATCAAATAGGCATTGATATTTCCTTTTTTATTTCTGATTTTCAGGTTATGTATCTTCTTTCTTCGATTGTTATGAATAGCCACGTTACAGATTTGTCAGTTTAATTAACTTTAAGAGTTCAATTGTCTATTTTCTATTTCATTGGCATTTGCTCTTATATTATTTTTTCCATCTACTTATTTTGGGTCTGTGTGCTGTTTATTCATTTCTTAAAGTGAATAGTTTATCAATTTAAGTCTTTTTTCTCTTTCTTTCTAATGTCGCCATTCAAAACCAGAGACTTTCCTGTGAGAACTGATAGGTTTTACATCAGTATACACCTTAAATATTTAATATTTAATAAGTTTTATATTCAGTATACACTTTGTTAGGTTTTATATTCAGTATATACCTTAAAACATAATATTTTTCTTTGTCATTAAGTAATTTGATCTATAAATTATGTTACAATAAAATGTTAATTTCTAAAATGTGACTTTTACTGACAGTCTTGTTATTTCTAATTGTTTCACTTTTGTCAGATAATATACTTTGTTTTCTGATTTATTGAAATTTACTTCATGATGTAATATATTGTCTACCTTGATAGTAGCAAAAATGTGCACCGCCCATTACATATAGTTAGTTTCCAATAAATGTGAAATTCAATTTGGCATTAGTTTTTCAAATTTCTCATATGATTTATTTATCCAGATGATTTGAAAATTACTGAGAAGGAGACTGTTAAAGTCCACAATTATTGCATTACTTACTGAGGTAATTGTTAATTTTTGCTTTGTTTTTAGATTGTGTTATGTACACAATTTATTAAAATTTTTATTTTCTATGTATTAACACTTTTATTATTATAATCTACTGCATGTGATATATAGCCACCAAAACCCTCTCATGTAATAATATTACTTACTTTCAGCCTACATATGACTTTACATTTAGAGTCTGCTTCTCTTAGAAAAGATACATCTGGATGTTGTTTGTTTATGTGCAAGTTATTGTTCTAATTTATTCTGATAATCAGCGCCCTTTAGTTGATCTGAATAGTCCATTAACTACTATGATTGTTGTTATTGTTGAGTTTGAATCAAAATTTTATAATTTGATTTCTACTTGTCTCTCTTGCTTTCTTCCTTTATTTGTCCTGCTTATCCTTTCTTGCATTTTATAACTTAGTTGAATGCAATTTTATACTTTAAATACTAATATAATTCATAAAACAAATTATGGGAAAAAGCACAGGAAAAAAACATTATTTTTATTTGCCCTGGATATTTACTATTTTGATGTCTTTCATTTTTTTCCTGTGGATCTATAACCTTCTTCATCTGGTATTACTGTCTTTTATCCTAAAGAGTTTCCTTAAGTATTTATTTAGTGCTGGTATGATTAAGAAAAATTCTCATAATTTAGTTTTCTATGAAAATCTTTATTTTTGGTGGATATAAAATTCTGGGTTGATAATTCCTTAATTTTATCGCATTAAAGATATTTGTTCACTCTCTCTAGGGCTCTGTAGTTTCGGATGACCAATCAGCCATTGATTGAATGGTTGTTCCTCTGTATAAAATATTGTAACGGGGTGTCCCAGGTTCTTGGCCTTCCCTGCCCCAGGAATGGGGGAAGAGGCCCTGGAGGTGTGGTGGGCTTACCATTCCTATAAATATCACAGACCCAAAGAGTTTTGCAGAGAGTGACTTATTAGGCAGAGAGAGAGAGAGAGAGAGAGGTGGGTAGAGGTAGACATAGCTCCCATGCTCTTGTGGGAGGGGATTCCAGAGAGGGAAATCCACACAGATTAGGTGCAGTGGAGTTTTGACTTTGAAGTTATTCCCACCCCACTTACGTTCTTGTCCAATGAGAGGAGTTTTTTCAAACTTCCTCTGGAGTGATTGATCTTTGACTCTGATCCCATATTGGTTGCTTGGGCACACAACAGAGCCCCTCTTCCAGGGCTTTTGGGGGTCTTTTTAAATAAAGAAGCACACCTGGAATTTTACCTAGCCCAGGCAGGAAAGTTAGACAAAGAACTCTAGGTTCCCAGATGGGGAGGTGGATGGAGGCATGTGCTGGGAAGTTCTTGCCTTTGAAACCAAGCCCCGTGTGGACCTGGGAAGATAAATTAACAGTCCCTCAATATGTCACATTTTTCTTTAGCCGCTTTTGAGAGGTACTTTTAATTTTTAGTTTATGACCATTTGACTCGGAATTTCTGAGTGTCTTTCTCTGGTGTTTATTCTGTTATTTGCTGAATTTCTTGCATCTATAAAGTTATAACTTTCTTATAGTTTAGGAATATTTTATCTATTATTTTCTAAATTTTTTGCCTTCATCTCTCTCTACTATTCTTTTAAAATTTCAATTACACATGTGTCTATTTGATATTACATTAAAAGTTGATGAGACTGTTTTCTCCCTGTGTTATCTACATTGAATAATTTCTATTAATCTATTTTCTACTTCACATACAAAGTAATTGTCATCTTTTATTAGCTGTTAAGACTCAAGAGTGATTTTCTTTCATACATTATATAATATCTAGAATTTCTATCTTGTTCTTTTTTTACCACTTCTACTTCTCCTGAGAGTTTATATTATTCTTTCATTTAGTGAGTCTATTTGATATGACATCATTGAGTACAGTAATAATAGTTACTTTAAAACTTTTATCTGATAGTTTGAATATGTAGTTTACCCTTATTCAGACTTTGTGTGTTTTTTTTTTCCTTTTCTTTTCTCTTGGAAATGCATGCCATCATCAAAATTCTTTGTGTGTCACAAAGTGTTAGATTGTGTTTTGGACGTTATGAATATTAAGTTAAAATGATTTGGGTTCACATATTTCTCTGATGAACTTGCTTCTTTTAGTTTAGCAGATGATTTTCTTGCTTACGCATAAACTATCAACTATTTTCACAAAAGGCAGCTTCAGTGATCATTCAGAATTTTTGCCTCTAAGTGAACTACTCTGAATCTGTTCTATGTATGCATGACTCAGACATCAGTGAAAAATGTAGGAGGACATAACTTGGGCATCCTTTCTCTACCTCTTTTCTTTTTTAGTTTCCCACATTTATTGTTAGAATGGTCTTTGCCAACAGTCTTCTGTTTCCCCCAACTTAGAAAGATTATAGTTTTCTCCACCAGTGATGCTCTAACACTGAACATGCAATTAGTTCCAGGCGAAAAGCCACAGAAATGAGGAGATAACTTTAATACTGCTTTTCTCCTCTGAGCATATACTATTCTCCAGTATCTGCCTGCTTCTATTAATATCTAATGTCTTCAGGTTGCTTCCTAATATATGAAGGTTTTATAGTTGTTTCCATGGTGAAGTTTCCTTGGTAGGGTTTTGCTGGAGTGTAACTGGAATTCATAGCTTGAGAAATGTTTTTCTAAATAATAGAAACCATACAATTGTTGCATTTATTTAATAAAAATAAATGTGATACAAGGAAGAGCATAAAATTTGTTCAGTTTTCAAACAAAATTAAAAATAAAAAACTCTTCCAGGTAAGTAAGCTGTTATTTACTACATTATTCATAAGAATATTGCCAAAAAGTGTGATTACAGTCAGATGGCTAACTGCACTCGTATTTCGTACAAACCAGCTTATTTCTTAGAATGACATAAACTATCTAATGCATTATACTTAATACAGAGAAAGTAAAACACTAAACAATGATCAAATAGTGGTATTCAAGAACTTGAAATTCTTGCATCATTTATAAAAATCTCTTCATAGAGTTCTTATTTTATAAACACCATTTCCCTGTGAAGAAAATAGATATCAGTAAATAACTTAAATGGTTTAAAACTTGAAATGATGTATTCACTAAATTCACATATTAGTAGTGAACAATTATAATAACATTGTCTAGTATCATTTTATGTTACTCACATGGGCAAGCATTCTGTGATATTTAAAATATTTTTTCACAGATGCCATTTTGATCCTCATGAAAACAATTTCATTCTACTTTCTTTGGCTGACAGTATTAGTCAATTCAGAATGCTCTAATAAAATGCCTTAGATTAGAATTGATTCTTCCTAACCATGAGAATAGAATATTTTCCATCTGTTTGTTCCTCTCTTATTTACTTGAGCAGTGGTTTGTAGTTTTCCTTGAACAGGCCCTTCATATCCCTTGTTAGTTGTATTCCTAGGTATTTTATTGTCTTTGTAGCAACTGTGAATGGAAGTTTGCTCATGATTTGGCTCTCTGTTAGTCTGTTATTGGTGTATAGCAATGCTTGTAATTTTTGCACATTGATTTTGTATCCTGAGGCTTTGCTGAAGTTGCTTATAGGCTTAAGGAGATTTTGAGCTGAGATGATGGGGTTTTCTAAATATACGATCATGCTATATATAAACAGGGACAATTTGACGTCCTCTCTTCCTATTCAAATACTCTTTATTCCTTTCTTTGGCTCTAGCCAGAACTTCCAATACTTTGTTGATTAGGAGTGGTGAGAAAGGGCATCCTTGTCTAGTGCCATTTTTCGAAGGGAATGCTTTCAGGTTTTGCCCATCCAGTATGATATTGGCTGTGAGTTTGTCATAAATAGCTCTTGTTATCTTGAGATATGATCCATTGATACATAGTTTATTCAGAGCTTTTAGCATAAAGAGCTGTTGAATTTTGTCAAACGACTTCTCTGCTTCTATTGAGATAATCATGTGTTTTTTGTCTTTAGTTCTGTTTATATAATGGATTATGTTTATAGATTTGCTGATTTTGAACCAGTCTTTCATCCCTGGGATGAAGCCAACTTGATTGTAATGGATAAGCTTTTTGATGTGCTGTTGGATTTGGTTTGCCAGTATTTCATTGAAGATTTTTACATCAATGTTCATCAAGAATATTGGCCTGAAATTTTCTTTTTGGTCACATCTCTGCCAGGTTTTGGTATCAGGATGATCATAAAATGAGTTAGGGAGGTTTCCCTCTTTTTGTATTGTTTGGAATAGTTTCAGAAGGAATGGTACCAGCTCCTCTTTGTATGTCTGGTAGAATTCGGCTGTAAACCCATCCAGACCTGGACTTTTTTTGGTTGGTAGGTTATTAAGGCCTCAGCTTCAGACCTTGTTGTTGGTCTATTCAGGAATTTATATTCTTCCTGGTTTAGTCTTGGAAGGGTGTAAGTGTCCAGGAATTTATTCATTTCTTCTAGATTTACTGGTTTACTTGCATAGAGTTGTTTGAGGTAATCTCTGATGGTAGTTTGCATTTCTGTGGAATCAGTGGCGATATCCTCTTTACCATTTTTTTTTTAAGAAAGAAAGAAAAAGAGAGAAAAGAAAGAAAGAGTGAAAGAAAGAAAAAAAAAGAATATAAGAGAGAAAGAAAGAAGAGAAAGAGGGGGAGAGAACGAGATTCTTGTTCTATTGCCCAGGCTAGAATGCAGTCTAAAAATGGGTATTAAAAACCTCTTTTATGCCAATAATTGTGCTTAACAATGGAGACAGGAAGGAATAAGGGATGAAAATAACAAACAAGCAGCCAAC
>CAUYLG010028963.1:0-44016 GCA_963573385.1 Cacajao melanocephalus
TCCTGAAAAATATTTTCCAACTTGGATTCATTCTCTTCTTCATGACATTCAGGTACACCTATCAATCATAAATTAGGTCTTTTCACATAGTCCCATATTTCTTGGAGACTTTGCTCATTCCTTTTTACTTTTTTTCTCGAATCTTGTCTTCTCGATTCATTAAGTTGGTCTTCAACCTCTAATATCCTTTCTTCTGCTTGATCAATTCGACTGTTAAAACCTGTGCATACTTTGCGAAGTTCTCGTATTGTCTTCAGTTCCATTAATTCACTTATATTCCTCTCTAAATTGTCTATTCTCGTGAGCATTTCGTCAAACCTTTTTTCAAGGTTCTTAGTTTCTTTACATTGGGCTAGAACATGTTCTTTTAGCTCAGAAAAGTTTTTTATTATCCACCTTCTGAAGCCTAATTCTGTTAATGGATTGCACTCGTTCTCCATCAGGCCTTGCTCCCTTGTTGATGAGGAACTATGATCACCTGTAGAAGGAGAGACATTCTGATTTTGAGTATTCTCAGCCTTTTTACGCTAGTTTCTTCCCATCGTTGTAAGTTTATCCACCTGTCGTTTGTAATTGCCAACTTACAAATTAGGTCTCTGAGTGGACATCCAACTTGTTGATTTCCAGCGCCAAAATCTGAGCAACCCATAGCGCCGACTAAAACAGCGGCATTAAGATTCGTGGTGCTTTTCTGTCCAGGAATCTCCGGTCTGGCTTTCCTCTTGAATCCCTTTTTCAATCAGGTAAATAGGCGACTCTGCCTTCCCAAAGCTCCAAACATTGACCAAAAGGGACTCAGTCCCGTTTACTCTGCACCAAGAACCACCGCGCCAGGGCGCCGGCAAAACCGCCATACCGGCTACAAGAGTCGCGCTGGCGACCCGTGGGGCTCCTCTGCTGGGAATCTCCTGGTCCGTAGGCAACAAAAATTCATCTGTAAGTGTGGCATCCTCTCGTTCTGTGCACTTTCTCTGGGAGCTACAATCCTGAGCTGCTAGTAGTCAGCCATCTTGGATCTCTCTCCCAGGATATATGAATTCTTATCTCAGTGACTTTTTTAAATGAATGTTTTAGTAAAAGTTATGGTCTAATTTTAAACACCATTTGAAAAATTTTGTAAAAGTTTCAGATAACCTGAAAAAACACTAGCCTGACCAAATGAGAATGAATTCATCTACTAATAAATTATTTTATATCTAGCCTATTTCATTAGATTTTTTTCTGAGTTTCACCATATTTTATCATATTACTCTGATATGCACTTGAAAATCTTTATTTTGGTTCAGCTGGCATAATGGCACTCATAGCTTTTTTATTAGCAGTTTTGCAAAAAATGTCTTCAGGTCATTTTTCTCAGAATAAATAACAAATCCCTTAGGCTTTTTAGAAGAAGCTTTGTCTGCCTTTGCTTTCAAAAATGTTGTTGACAACTTGAAAATAAATAAATGGTTAAAATGCTTTGGTTGAACTGATTGTAGTGATGGACAAGGCACCTTCTCAAGGGAAGTTTGGCTGTAGGCTTGCTACACTAAGGATGGATTGGAAGTCTGGAACTTTATCTTACTACAGTGCTTGTTGCCTCTCGGCGTGAAAAGCAGATGATGATTTTTGCTGGACCTCTTAGCTGCTTCTCAGGCCTCTTGCACATTTCACCGGTTTATACACACTCAGAGGAGGTATTCTGCCTGCGGCTGGGTTAACCTCACTTTTTTCCTGAATATTTAAAAAGAAGATGTCAAATTTGTCAAAGGTTCTTTGGGGATATTTCTATTCCATCAGTCTTTTGAAGAGAAATTGCTTACACCTGTTTCCAAGGAGGTTTCAGGAGAGAGTCTTTGTTTCAAATGATTAATATATTCGGTATCTTCTTTATCAGCATCTAAGGCTAAAAACAACACATAGATGACTCACTTTTAATCTAAGTTTGCAGCAAGTTTTGGGCAAAGAATATAACTGAATTTGCATATTTATCTTTGCATTTTGGTTCATATTTAATATTAACATATGTAAGAAGATAAAAGGTTTGGGGAAAGAACAAGTATCACTACAATATAATAAAAACAATCAGTGCATCTACTACAGGTAACATTAATTTCTGGAACTTAGGAAAACTTATCGATTGATTCTCAATATGTGGTCTTGGATATAGTTACATTCAGTGCCAATCAGTTTTTTATCCAGAATTGGTAAAATTAGCTCTGTCGATTAAATTAAAATGAAATCCATTTTAAAGTATAATTCTGAGTTATTTCTCTACTAAATGTTTAATATTCATATAAACTATTGGATCATTAGTTCATGCCCAGTCTTGAACTTGATCTAAGACTTAACGCCTTGATCTTTTGTTTCATTAATATTTAATTGGACTGAATTCTTTTCCTTTTACAGTGTGAGAATGAAGCGTATTCTTTATTGCTAAAGTTATCCGTTGTGCTTGGCATTTTAATTTACTTTTAAAAACTTTTAACCAAGGACCATTTCAATT
Source organism: Cacajao melanocephalus (assembly GCA_963573385.1). Lineage (NCBI taxonomy): Eukaryota > Metazoa > Chordata > Mammalia > Primates > Pitheciidae > Cacajao > Cacajao melanocephalus. Next base: position 2,486 of record CAUYLG010028963.1, read on the forward strand.
CCAAAGAGCATACTTTATCACACTTTTTCAGATGATTACATTTTCTCTTTGAAGTTTTTTTTTTAAATTCTTCTGAAGCTTGAGAATATTACCCTTCTAGTTCTAGCTTACTAAACATGACATTGAAGTCATAAAGAAATAATTCATCTATGATGTGGGGACTAAGGTTTGTAGATGATTAACTACTAAAGAGTATATCATACTACTAAAATAGCTACTAGAAATTATCAACATAAGTCATATTGATTTCTCTAAGTGATTAATAGTGTATGTGACTTAAATAGAATTAAGCATATAAATATAAATTACTGTATCTTAGAAAGTACCTAACACAAGTTACTAATGAGGTCATAATTACCCTTTCCACCAGTTTTTGTCTATGATGTCATAACTACCATTTCCCCTAATTTTTGTCTATCTTCATGAAGCACTGAGGTGGAATAAGAGGCTGCTCATTAAATTGAAAGATCAGAAGAGAAGATGAGTTTTTACTGTATACTTCTTTATATTATGTATACTACATATACACAATGACATGAATTATAAAGAACTACATTGAAGTTACTGATTTCAAACTAACCACTATTACTAATACAATTATAATTCCATGGATTTAAGTATATTATGACTTCTCAAGTATCTTGTGTTTCTTGTTATTATCAAATAGATAATGAGTAAATAATGCTCATATATTTATTAAGTCATATAAAGATGAAAGTATAGGTCTTTTCAAACTCAGTCTGATAATCTTTCAGTTATACTACCGTTATACAAATTTCAATGTTTCACATATATATTAAGAAAACCAGCTTATATTTGAAACTTTTCTTACTTAAATCAGGTATTTCCATACAATTTTTAACAGAGATTTATCCAGTTAGTAAAGAGGTGCCATGGTTGGAAGGCTATATTTTGCCTGGATACATCTTTTGTTTGTATTCTGCACTGTTAAAAATTTTAAAACTGGGAATTTGAATAAAAATCTGGATTTCCAACTTCTGATAAGAATTGAGATGACTCAGCAACAAAGACTCTGTGTTTCTGTGTGGACATTTTCAGATAGAGCTTAAGAGTTTCTACCTCCTTGGTATAAGATGTTCTGTTTCAGTAACTTAATCCTTTGAGTTTTCCTGACAGTGAGACAAAATGTCAGTTTCAGAACAGAGAAAAAATTATGATGACACTAGATTAGCAGAATTCTTACAGGATGCCTCCTTTATGTTAAATACCTGACAACCATAGTTAATCGATTTTGTGACTCCTGATTAAATTATTTTTTTCCATAGCTTGTTGGGCTACAGGTGGTGTTTGGTTACATGAGTAAGTTCTTTAGTGGTGATTTGTGAGATTTTGGTGTACTCATCATCTGAGTATATACATACACTGCACCCTATTTGTAGTCTTTTATCTCTTGCCCCCCTCAACACTCTTCCCCCCAAAGTCCCCAAAGTCCATTGTATCTTTGTTATGCGTTTGGGGCTTCATAGCTTAGCTACCACATAACAGTGAGAACACATGATGTTCGGTTTTCTATACCTCAGTTATTTCACTTAGAATAGTCTCCAATCTCATCCCAGTCACTGTGAATGGCATTAATTTATTTTTTTAAATGGCTGAGTAGTATTCCACTGTGTATATTTACCACAGTTTCTTTATCCACTTGTTGATTGACAGGCATTTGTGTTGGTTTCACGATTTTGCAGTCGCAAATTGTACTGCTATAAGCATGCATGTGCAAGTATCTTTTTCATATAATGACTTATTTTCCTCTCGGTGGATACCCAGTTTGAGATTGTTGCATCAAATGGTAGTTCGACTTTAGTTCTTTAAGGAATATCCACACTGTTTTCCATAGTGGTTGTACTAGTTTGCATTCCCACCAGCAGTGTAGATGTGTTCCCTGATCACTGCATCCATGCCAACATCTGTTTTTTGATTTTTTGATTATGACCATTCTTGTCAGAGTAAGGTGGTATTGCATTGTGGCTCTGACTTGCATTTCCCTAATCATTAGTGATGTTGAGCCTTTGTTCATATATTTTTTGGCCATTTGTATGTATTTTGAGAATTGTCTATTCACATCCTTAGCCCACTTTTTGATGGGATGGTTTGCAGTTCTCTGATTTGTTTGAGTTCGTTGTAGATTCTGGATATTAGTCCTTTGTCAGGATATAGATGGTGAATATTTTCTCCCACTAGGTGGTTTGTCTGTTTACTCTGCTGACTATTCCTTTTGCTGTGCAAAAGCTCTTTAGTTTAATTAAATCTCAAATATTTTCTTTGTTTTTATTGCATTTGCTTGTGGGTTCTAGGTCATGAAATCTTTGCCTAAGCCAATGTCTGCAATTTTTTGTGGTGTATATATACACAATGGAATAGTACTCAGCCTTAAAAAAAATAAATTGGGGTATCTCAAGGTGGCCAAATAAGAGGCAGCTCTGGAAAGCAGCTCCCAGTGAGAGAGATGCAGACGAGATACCAGGTTCGTTTTGTGGGTTTGGTCAGACAATGGGGATAAACCAAATAGGGCAAGTTGCGTCAAGGTGGGGCACTGCCCCACCCAGGAGGAGCACACAGCCGACCGGAGGACTGGGGATCTCCCCTTCTGGGACTTCAGTTCAGCTACAGTGCTCTACCCAAGCTCTCTACAACCCACAGAACAGGAGATCTTAGCCAGGCTGAAAGCCTTAGTGAGCTGCCTGAACAGGGCAGAACAGCAACTTCGGCTGGCGCTGGGGCAGTCAGAATAGATCTAGATGGATGCATTGGCTGATGCCGAGAAAGCCAAAAAGCTGATGGGATGGAGCTACTTGCCTCCCAGCAAGAAGGGAAATGGAACACAGGGAAATAGCCCAAATGGCAGGACAGGTTCCCCTGCCACACAAAGCCCAGCAGGCCAAAAAAACTCTCACTCCAGAGTTAGACACCCAGATCCTCAGTTAGAGAGCCACCAGGAACTATCCAGCTCAGTGGGCAGGCAGAAGGGAAGCCACCATTGCAGAAACTGGCCTAATTTTCCTGAGTAAATAAAAGATGCAGCAGCTCCACTGAATTAGTGGCAGCCCAGCAGCGCCTCCACAGGCAGACAAAGGAAAGGCTCCCTCCCCAAGCAGCTACCTGAGATCAAAACTATATAAATCCAAGGGATGGGGAGAAACCAGCTCAAGAAGAATGAAACCATCAAAAACCAGAAAGTCTCTCCCCCACCACAAGTTCATGACTCCTCACCAGCAAGGGAATAAAGCAGAATGGAGAACGAATTAGACAAATTGACAGAAGCAGGCTTCAGAAGGTGGGTAATAAGAAACTTCTCTTGAGTTAAAGGAACATGTTCTATCCCAATGCAAAGAAACTAAAAACCTTGAAAAAAAGATTAGAGAAAATGCTAACTAAATTAACCAGCTTAGAGAAGAACATAAACGACTTGATGGAGCTGAAAAACACAGCACAAGAACTTCATGAAGCATACACAAGTTTCAATAGCCAAACAGAATAAGCAGAAGAAAGGATATTAGAGATAGAAGATCAAATCAATGAAATAAAATGAGAAGGCAAGAAAAGAGAACAAAGAGTGAAAAGAAGTGAACAAAGCCTTCAAGAAATATGGGATTATGTGAAAAGACCTAATCTACGCCTGATTGGTGTACCAGAAGATGACGGAGAGAATGAATCCAAGCTGGAAAACACTCTTCAGGATATTATCCAGGAAAACTTACCCAACCTAGCAAGTTAGGCCAACATTCAAATACAGAAAATACAGAGAACACCACAGCAATACTCCTCTAGAAGAGCAACCCCAAGGCACATAATCGTCAGGCTCACCAGGGTTGAAATGAAGGAAAAAATACTAAAGGCAGCCAGAGAGAAAGGTCGGGTCACCCACAAAGGGAAGCACATCAGACTGACAGCACATCTCTTGGTAGAAACCCTACAAGTCAGAAGAGAATGGGGGCCAATATTCAACATCCTTTAAGAAAAGGGACTTTCATCCCAGAATTTCATATATAGCCAAACTAAGCTTCATAAGTGAAGGAGAAAGGAAATCCTTTATGGACAAGCAATTGTTGAGGGATTTTATCATTACCAGACCTGCCCTGCAAGAGGCCCTGAAGGAAGCACTAAACACAGAAAGGAAAAACCAGTACCAGCTACCGCAAAAAAGAACCAAATAGTAAAGACCAATGATGCAAAGAAGAAATTACGCCAACCAAAGGAGAAAACAACCAACCAGTAATAAAATGGCAGGATCAAATTCACACATAACAATATTAACATTAAGTATAAATGGGCTAAATGCCCCAAGCAAAAGACACAGACTGGCAAATTGGATAAAAAACCAAGAACCATCAGTGTGCTGTATTCAGGAAACTCATCTCATGTGCAAAGACACACATAGACTCAAAATAAATGGATGGAAGAAGATTTACCAAGCAAATGGAGAGAAAAAAAAAAAAAAACAGGGGTGGCAATCTTAGTCTCTGATAAAACAGCCTTTAACAAAAATCAAGAGACAAAGAAGGGCATTACATAATGGTAAAAGCCTCAACACAACAAGAAGAGTGAATGATCGTAAATATATATGCACCCAATACAGGAGCACCCAGATACATACTGCAAGTCCTTAATGACCTACAAAGAGACTTACAGTCCTGCACAATAATAGTGGGAGACTTTAGTACTCCACTGTAAATATTAGATAAATGAGACAGAAAATCAACAAGGAAATCCAGGACTTGAATGGAGATCTGGACCAAGTGAAGTTAATAAACATTTACAGAACTCTTAACCCCAAATCCACAGAATATACATTCTTCTCAGCACCACATCACACTTACTTTAAAATCAACCACATAATTGGAAGTAAATTACTCCTCAGCAAATGCAAAATAATGGAAATCATAACAGTCTCTCAGACCACAGTGCAATCAAATTAGATCTCAGGATTAAGAAACTAACTCAAAACCGCACAACTTCATGGAAAAATGAAAAAACTGGCTCCTGAAAGTAGACTGGATAAATAAGGAAGTGAAGGCAGAAATAAAGATGTTCTTCAAAACCAACGAGAACGAAGACACAACATACCAGAATCTCTGGGACACATTTAAAGCAGTGTCTAGGGGGAAATTTATAGCAATAAATGCCCATATGAGGAGCAAGGAAAGGTCTAAAACTGACACTCTGTCATCAAAATGGAAAGATCCAAAAACTCAAGTAGCAAGATAAAAAAAACTCAAAAGCTAGCAGGAGACAAAAAATAAGATCAGAGCAGAACTGAAGGAGATAGAGACACAAAAAACCCTTCAAAAAATCAACAAATATAGGAGCTGGCTTTTTGAAAAGATCAACAAAATAAATAGACTGCTAGCCAGACTAATAGAAAAGAGATAATAATCAAATAGATGCAATAAGAAACGTTAGAGGGTACATCACCACCGATTCCACAGAAACACAACCCACCATCAGAGATTACTACAAACAACTCTATGCACACAAGCCAGTAAATCTGGAGGAAATGGATAAATTCCTGGACACTTGCACTCTCCCAAGACTAAACCAGGAAGAAGTTGAATCCCTGAAAAGACCAATAACAAGGGCTGAAGTTGAGGCAGCAATTAATAGCCTACCAACTAAAAAAAGCCCAGGTCCAGATGAGTTTACAGCTGAATTCTACCAGACTTACAAAGAGGAGCTGGTACTATTCCTTCTGAAATTATTCTAAACAATACAAAAAGAGGGAATCCTCCTCAACTCATTTTATGAGACCAACATCATCCGAATACCAAAACCAGGCAGAGACGCAACTAAAAAGAAAACTTCAGGCCAATATCCATGATAAACATTGATACAAAAATCTTCAGTAAAATACTGGCAAACAGAATGAAACAGCAAATCAAAAAGCTTATTCATCATGATCAAGTAGGTTTTATCCCAGGGATGCAAGGCTGGTTCAACATATGCAAGTCTATAAATGTAATCCATCACATAAACAGAACCAAAGATAAAAACCACGTCATTATCTCAATAGATGCAGAAAAGGCCTTTGTCGAAATTCAACAGCCCTTTATGCTAAAACCCTCAATAAACTAGGTATCAATGGTACGTATCACAAAGTAATAAAAGCTGTTTATGACAAACCCACAGCCAATATCATACTGAATGGGCAAAAACTGGAACCATTCCCTTTGAAATCTGGCACAAGTGAAAGATGCCCTCTCTCATCACTCCTATTCAATATAGTACTGGAAGTTCTAGCCAGGGCAATCAGGCAAGAGAAAGAAATAAAGGGTATTCAAATAGGAAGACAGGGAGTCAAATTGTCTCTATTTGCAGATGACATGATTGTATATTTAGAAGACCCTAACATCTCAGCCCAAAATCTCCTGAAACTGATGAGCAACTTCAGCAAAGTCTCAGGATACAAAATCAATGAGCAGAAATCACAAACATTTCTACACACCAATAACAGACAAGCAGAGAGCCAAATCAAGAGGGAACTCCCATTCACAATTGCTACAAAGAGAATAAAATACCTAGGAATACAACTAACAAAGAATGTAAAGGACCTCCTCAAGGAGAACTGCAAACCACTGCTCAATGAAATAAGAGAGGACACAAACAGATGGAAAAACATTTCATGCTGATGGTTGGGAAGAATCAACATCATGAAATGGCCGTACTTCCCAAAGTAATTTATAGATTCAATGCTCTCCCCATCAAGCTACCAATGACCTTCTTCACAGATCTGGAAGAAACCACTTCAAACTTCATATGGAACCAAAAGAGATCCTGCATAGCCAAGGCAATCCTAAGAAAAAAGAACAAAGCTGGAGGCATCACGCTGCCTGACTTCAAACTATACTACAAGGTTACAGCAATCAAAACAGCATGGTACTGGTATCAAAACAGAGACATAGACCAATGGAACAGAACAGAAGCCTCAGAAGCAAGACCACACATCTACAATCATCTGATCTTTGACAAACTGGAGAAAAAAACAAGCAATGTGGAAGGATTCCCTGTTCAATAAATGGTGCTGGGAAAACTAGCTAGCCATGTGCAGAAAGCAGAAACTGGATCCCTTCCTGACACCTTACACCAAAATTAACTCCAGATGGATTAAAGATCTAAAAATAAGACCTAACACCATAAAAACTCTAGAAGAAAACCTAAGCAAAACCGTTCAAGGCATAGGCATAGGCAAAGACTTCATGGCTAAAACACCAAAAGCAATGGCAACAAAAGCCAAAATAGGCAAATGGGATCTAATTAAACTGCAGAGCTTCTGTACAGCAAAGGAAACAATCATTAGAGTGAGCTGGCCACCAACAGAGTGAGAAAATTTTTCTGCAATCTACCCATCTACAAAGAACTGAAACAGATTTACAAGGAAAAAACAAACCACATTAAAAAGTGGGTGAAGGATATGAACAGACAGTTTTCAAAAGAAGACATGTATGAGGTCAACAAACATATGAAAAAATGCTCATCATCACTGGTCATTAGAGAAATGCAAATCAAAACCACACTGAGATACCATTTCACACCAGTTAGAATGGCAATCATTAAAAAATCTGGAGGCAACAGTTGCTGGAGAGGATGTGGAGAAATAGGAACACTTTTACACTGTTGGTGGGGGGTGTAAATTAGTTCAATCATCGTGGAAGAGTGTGGCGATTCCTCAAGGACCTAGAAATAGAAATACCATTTGACCCAGCAATTCCATTATTGAGGGTATACCCAAAGAATTATAAATTGTTCTATTATAAAGACATATACACACATATGTTCATTGCAGCATTGTTTACAATAGCAAAGACTTGGAAACAACCCAAATGTCCATCATTGATAGACTGGATTAAGAAAATGTGGCACATATGCACCATGGAGTACTACACAGCCATAAAAAACAATGTCCTTCATAGGGACATGGATAATTCTGGAAACCATCATTCTCAGCAAACTGATACAAGAAGAGAAAACCAGACACCGTGTATTATCACTCATAGGTGGGTGTTGAACAATTAGAACACATGGACACAGGGAGGAGAGCATCATTCACTGTGGTCAGTAAGTAAGGGGGGTTAGGGGAGGGACAGTGGGGGTACAGAGGGTGGGGAGGGATGAGATTAGAAATATCAAATATAGGTGATGGAGGGATGAAGGCAGCAAACCATCTTGCCATGTATGTACCTATGCAACAATCCTGCATGATCTGCACATGTACCCCAGAACCTAAAGTACAGTAAATTTTAAAAATAAATAAATAAATTCATGCCAATCTTTGCCAATGTCTGCAAGGGTTTTTTCCAATGTTCTAGAATTTTTATAGTTTTTTAATTTTTACAGTTTCTTAGATTTAAGTCCTTAATCCATCTTGAGTTGATTTTTGTATAAGAGAGATGAGAATCCAGGTTCATTCTCCTACATGTGCCTAGCTGATTATCCCAGCACCATTTGTTGAAAAGTGTGTCCTTTCCCCACTATATGTTTTGGTTTGCTTTGTCAAAGATTAGTTGGCTCTAAGTCTTTGGGTCTTTGGGTTTATTTCTGTGTTCTCTATTCTGTTCCATTGGTGTATGTGCATATTTTTATACTAGTACTATGCTGTTTTGGTGACTATGACCTTATAATGTAGTTTGAAATCAGATTGTGTGATGCCTCCAGATTTGTTCTTTTTGTTTAGTCTTGGTTTGGCTATGTGGGCTCTTTTTCAGTTCCATATGAATTTTAGAGTTGTTTTTCTAACTCTGTGAAGAATGATGGTGGTATTTTGATGGGAATTGTGTTAAATTTGTAGATTGCTTCTGGCAGTATGGTCATTCTGACAATATTGATTCTACCCATCCATGAGCATGGGTGCATTTCCATTTGTTTCTGTCGTCTTTGATTTCTTTCAGCAGTGTTTTGTAGTTTTCCTCATAGAGGTCTTTCAACTCCTTGGTTAGGTATATTCCTAAGAATTTTATATTTTTTCAGCTATTGTAAAAGGGGTTGCTTTTTTTATTTGATTCTCTACTTGGTTGCTATTGGTGTATAGAAGAGTTACTAATTTTGGTACATTGATTTTTGTATCCAGAAACTGCTAAATTCTTTAATCAGTTTTAAGAGCTTTCTGAAGGAATCTTTAGGGTTTTTGAGGTAAATGGTTATATCATCAGCAAAGAGTGACAGTTTCATTTCTTCTTCATTGATTTGGATGTCCTTTATTTATTTCTCTTGTCTGATTTCTCTGGCTAGGACTTCCGGTGCTGTGTTGAAGAGAAGTTGTGAGAGTGGGCATCCTTGTCTTATTCCAGTCCTCAGAGGGAATGCTTTCAACTTTTCCCCATTCAGTATTATGTTGCCTGTGGGTTTGTCATATATGGCTTTTATTACATTGAGGTATGTCCCTTGTATGCAGATTTTTTTGAGAGTTTTAATCATAAAGGGATGCTGGATTTTGTTGAATGCTTTTTCTGCATCTACAGAGATAATAATGTGATTTTTGTTCTTAATTCTGTTTATAGTGGTATGTCACATTTATTGACTTGCTTATGTTAAACCATTCCTCCATTCCTGGCATGAAACCCACTTGATTATGCTTGATTATCTTTTTGATATGTAATTGGATTTAGTTAACTAGTATTTTGTTAAGGATTTTAGTATCTATGTTCATCAGGAATATTGGCCTGTAGTTTTATATTTGGGTATGTCCTTTACCGATTTTCATATTAGTGTAATGCTGGCTTCATAGAATGAATTAGGGAGGTGTCTCTCTTTCTCTATCATGTGGAATAGTGTCAATAGGATTGGTATCAATTCTTCTTTGAATGTCTAGTAGAATTCCGCTGTGAATCCATCTGGTCTTGGACTCTTTTTTTATTGGGAATTTTAAAATTACCATTTCAATCTCACTACTTGCTATTAGTCTGTTCAGGGTATCTGATTCTTCCTGATTTAAGCTAGGAAGGCTATATTTTTCCAGGAATTTATGCATCTCTTTTAGATTTTCTAGTTTATGCATGTAAAATGTCCATAGTAGCCTTGAATGATCTTTTGTATTTCTGTGCTGTCAGTTGCAATATCTCTTGTTTTGTTTCTTATTGAGGTTATCTGGATTTTCTCTCTTCTTTTGGTTAATATTGCTAATGATCCAGAACCAGTTTTTGTTTCATTTATCTTTTGTATTTTTTGTTGTTGTTTGCTTTCAATTTTATTTAGTTCTGCTCTGATCTTGGTTATTTCTTTTGTTCTACTAGATTTGGGTTTGGTTTGTTCTTGTTTCTCTAGCTCCTCGAGGTGTGATCTTAGAATGTCAGTTTGTACTCTTTCAATCTTTTTGATGTAGGCGTCTAGGGCTACGAACTTTCCTATTAGCACCACCTTTGTTTTATCCCAAAGGTTTTGATAGAATGTGTTTTTATCTGGGATTATTAAATAATTTAATATTATCTTTGGACTGTTTATATTCAGGTAATTTGACAATAACTTTGTGTTGCTTTTCTTCAGTTCTTATTTAAACCCCTCATTACCTATATATCCCTTAGGTGATGATGTTTCTGTGTAGAAAAATAGGAATTGCATTTTGTAAAGCCTTCTTCTCATTCTATAATATCTTTTTAGGAGGTTTTTAATCCTTTTTTATTGTCCTAAGACTAAAATATTTGTTACTAATATGTTCATAAAAATATTAAAAATGATAAATTTTATCAGAAAAATAAAATCTCTGAAAATAATCAAATAAAAATATACTAACTGATACTAAGAACTCAATATATAAGTTTAAATACAAATTATACACAGCAAATAAAAAGATAAAGAAAGTAGAAGATGTCTTTAGGAAAGCATGAAGAGAAATAAAAAGATAAAAAGATATGAAAGTAAATGTAAGAAATATATGGGTGATGGTGAAAGGTATTAATACACATATGTTTTGAATACCAGTAAAAAAGCATGACAGAATAGACAAAAGCAATATTTGAAGTGGTTCTCATTAATAATTCTCCAGAACTGATAAGAGACATAAAAAGCCCTAGTTAAAGGAAGTCTAGGAACCCCAAACACATAGTCATGTGACACAGCTAAAAATCAAAGATAAATTACACTAAAAGCACCAAAGATAAAAAAGACATAATCTTCAAATGGTTAACATTCAATCATAACTGTCTATTTAACAGTAAGTTTGTAAGACAGAAAACAACACTATGACAACTTTATTGTGCAGAAAGGAAACAACTGCCAGCATCAAATTCTGTAACCAGCAGCATTATTTTTTAAAAATGAAGGTGAAATGAGAATATTTCAGAAAAACAAAAATTGATTTTCTAGTCAGCGGACATACACCACATAAAATATTAAATTAGTTTTGCTAAAAGAAGGAAAATTATCCCAGATAAAAACACAAGAATTGAAGAAAACAGGGAATACAGAAAAAGAGAAATAGATGGGTAAATATAAATGAATTGAAGGAAAAAAGGAGTACAGGGAATGAGAAATAAATGGGTAAATGTAAATAAATATGGACCACATAAACCATAATAATCTCATCTGTGGAATTAAAATATATAAGAATAATAATATAAGACATTAGAAGAATAAAACAAAAATGCTGAAAGACCTTGTAAATTGTTTTACTTATTTATGCTGTGATCTTTATCATTTTCTTTCTTCTTTTTATCAGTTTAATATCTTCTTTTCCTAGTTTGTTAAGGTGAGCTTGCAGGTTATTTACATGAGACTTTTAAAATTCTAATATAACCATATTGTGCTATAAATTTCTAGGTTGTTTTAGTTATATCCCAAATATTTTTATATATTGTGTTTTCATTTGGTTCAAAATACGTCTTTACTTTTATTTTAATTTAATTTTTTGACCTATTGGTTATTTCAAAGTCCATTATTTTGTTTCCAAATAATGGAAGTAAAGTATTCAGATATTCTGCTTTCTGGAGAATACTGTAGACTTGTTTTGCTTATATATATGCATTAAACACACGGAGAGATGGATAATACATATATATATATATATATGTGTGTATATATATATATATATATATATATATATAGATATAGATACAAATGATTCTCATTATTTGTAACAGTTATGCTCTATAAAGTTTCCTCAAACACTGAATAGGTGAATGCTGAACTACTGCTCCTAGAGGAAATACAGGTTACTGCGAGTCTCTGGACATATCTTTGCTAAAGAATCAATATGTAACATTGTTTTGCTTGTGTTTCTATTTAAAGTCACCTTATTTAATATATATTGTTGATCCATTTACATTGCACTTATTGCCAACAGTGTTCTAACTCATGCCTACAGCTTACCTAACACACATACTGTCTCCATAAAGCACATCATGGCCCTCTTGTGCTTAGTAGCACTAGAAAGCCCTTCAACACTACATTTGGGGAATTTTAAATGGCAAAATCACCAACAAAAAGCCCAGCTAAAACTATGGTACTAAATAGACTGTGCAAAGAATACTTGTTTACAGTATGGAAACTGAAAGAAGGCAGATCTTCACCTTGCTGAGATGTGACTCAAAATATTACTGCTCTGCACATGCCTATAATGACTGAGAAAGAGCAGCTGGTATTAATTTTAGGGTTACAAATAAATTGTAGTAAGTAGAAAAATTTGCAAATATTGAATCTGCAAATAATATGGGTCTACTGCATTAATATTGGAAGTATCATTAAATTGAGTCATCTGAGACGTTATAGTTAAGACTTACAGTTGTATAATTCAGGTTCCCTATGAATTCTGAAACTGCCTATTCTGTTACCAGAAACACTGGGCTCTTCCTGGACAGAAGACATTTTTTGCCAGGAAGGCTTTTCTTGGTTTAGCTTGTAGGATTCTCTGTGCCTTTCAGTAATTCTCACAGTTTACTTTCCTCTTTAGGGTTTCTAGACAACCTCCACTTAATCCTTTTTATTCCTAAAGACGGAAATAAAAAATACATTCTTGTTCTTTCACAATAGATTTTGATGTCCATTACTCATAAATCATTAGAAGAATAAAAAATAGTATCTTTTTCAGAAGGAAAGGAACAATTTAATCCTTCAACTCTCACAGCAGGCTAATGGCACTACTTATTTTCTATCTTTCAGTGCAGCAAAGAAAAATAATAAAAAGGAAAATAACTAGGTTTCCATATTAAAACACAATGAATATTTATATCTTGAAGCACATTTTCTTTTAGGGAAATTCCAAAAGTACTTATAAAAAGAATATATATGTATGTGTATATATATATATATATATATATATACACACACACACACACATATGTATATGTATATATATATTCATCCACATATATATGCACATATATGTATACACTTTATAATATTTTCAATTAAGATTTTTGGAAAAGCAGGTAAGATTTTGGAAAAGCAGGTAGAAGACTAGGTTACATTAATAAAATAAAGTTCATAAAGTCAGCTCGTAATATATAAAATGTTTAATTTGAATTTGCATTAAATTCTTGGGTAATCTCAAATATACATATACACACACACACACACACACACATATATATGTGAAAGAAAATCATTCTCTGTAAAATATATATATATTTTTTTCTCTGTAAAATATATATATATATATTTTACAGAGAATGATTGTCTTTGGGAGGGTCATTTGATCACTTATAATTTGCAAATTGCTATTCAAAATGATTTTACTAGAAAACCTCACTTCAAATCACTCATAGGTAAATAATCACTCATAGGTAAATTCATTCATAGGTAAATAATCTAAACTTTCTGGTTTTCTTAAAATAGAATGGTTTTGCCAATGTTTAAATACCAATAAATATTATATTCACAATTTTATGTGTTTAATGGAAAAATGACTATAGTTCAAAGAAAATGTTAATGCCATGAGTAATTACCTTTTTTATACTTTTTAAAAAATCATTCAATATCACTGGAGCACTCTACTTTGCTTTTGGACTTGGCATCTGGAAGCGTTACAATGTGCAGCACTGGCTCAATATATATTCTTTTTCTTTTAAAGAAATTGAATGATCTTAAATTTATAATGTATAGGAAAATTCTAGTCTTAGCAAATATTCATTAATCTGTCAACATTTTTCTTCATTTCTTTGGACATGCAAGAAAATTAAACCAGTAAAGCAAGCTGAGAGGGTGTTAAAATGCAGATTGGAGAGGAAGGACTATGTCTTCTTAAAAGCAGCTTTTAGCATGGGCATTAGAATATCACCAAGCATAAATTGCACATCCTTAAGTATCATATAATATTATTCAAGCTATTTTGAGGAATTTGTGACTAGCATTTTTTTTTTATTTTTTGAGATGAAATCTTGTTCTGTCTCCCAGGCAGGAGTACAGTGGCACCCTCTTGGATCACTTCAACCTCTGCCTCCAGGTTTCAAGCGATTCTCGTGCTTCAGCCTCCCTAGTAGCTGGAATTACAGGCACATGCCACCATGCCTGGCTAATTTTTGTATTTTAAGTAGAGATGAGGTTTGGCCATGCTGGCCAGTCTGGTCTTGAACTCTAGACTTCAGGAGATACACCAGCCTTGGCCTCCCAAAGTGCTGGGATTACAGGCGTGAGTCACCATGCCTGACCCAACATGCCTGACCATATTTTTGATCTCTTCATATACAAATATACTCTTGGTAATCCCAATTGTCTTAGTTTTCTCAGGCCACAATACCAAACCACCATACAATGGCAGCTTATAAACAACAGAAATGTATTTTTTACAGTTTTGGAGGCTGAGAAGTTCTAGATCAAAATGCTGGCAAAGCCAGTGTTTAATGAGGCCTGCTTCCTGATTCACAGATGGCACCTTTTAGCTATGTCCTCACATGGTGGAAGGGGCAAAGTAGCTCTCAGAGTATCTTCTATAAGAGCCTCCCTCTTATTCATGAGGATTCTCTCAGGGGCTATTTACCTTCCAAAGATGCCACTTCTTAATATCATCACAATAGTAATTGTGATGATATTTACATTCACAAAATTCATTCAATGAATGAATTTTGGGAGGATACAAACTTCCAGGCTATAGCACCAATGGCTTATTTTTCTTTATATAGCTAATGCTTTTGTTAATAATGAAAGTGCATAAATACATGCACATGAACATATTAGCAACAGTAAATCAGGCATTTCACCAATAAGTAAAATCTTGCATGTTACATTTAAAAAAATACATTGTCTTTATTATTTGTTATAAGAAAGTGTCATTTAACTCTTACAGTATCCGAACAGCAGTAAAAGAATGATTCATAAATCAGAATTATTCCCAGAAATGACTGTTACAATTCTTCAACAATCGAATCAAACATATAGATCTGTCAAAGTGCTAAAGCAGAGTTTCAAATTGTGAGACAGTATCCTTAGAAAGCCATTATAATGAAATAGCTTTTTAAAATTAGTTTTTAAAAGGCCTAAACTATTTAGTTCAATTATTTTCCCTACCTATAAAACTCTATTCAGATTTGCTTTATAACTTTTATACTTTACATTCTACAGAAAAGATGTACATTTACTGCAGAATACTTGAAAATAGGTAGAAGAAAATGAAAAAATAAAGTCTCCTTCTTCTCCTTCTTCCTCTTCTTCTTCCTTCTCCCTTCTTCCTTCTTTCTTCTTCTTCTTTCTTCTTTCTTTCTTCTTTCTTCTTCAAGATAGGGTTTCACTCTTGTTGCCCAGGCTGGAGTGCAATGGTGTGATCTCGGCTCACTGAAACCTCTGCCTCTCAGGTTCAAGTGATTCTCCCACCTCAGCCTCCCAAGTAGCTGTGATTACCGGCATATGCCACCACGCCTGGCTAATTTTGTATTTTTAGTAGAGATGGGATTTCTCCATGTTGGTCAGGTTGATCTCAAACTCTCAACCTCAGGTGATCCACCTGCCTAGACCTCCCAAAGTGCTGGGGTTACAGGTGTGAGCTACCATTCCCGGCCTGAACTAAAGTCTTCTACAAGTCCACTACCTGAAAAGAGACCCTCTTAGAATTAGGGATATATAATCTCATTCTATAGTAAGAATGAGAAAGAGAATAACATATTTTTTATGTACAATTTTTCTTTTTTATAGGCACGTATGCTACTGTGTGGCTGTAATTTATCTGTAAAATACCACATTTATTATTGAATAGCTGTTTTCAATGTTTTACTATTATCAAGAGTGCTTCAGTGAATATTCCTGTCGCTAACACTTTGACTATATTTGTAATTATTTCTGTATAGATCACAAAGCAAAACATTTAAAAAAGTTGTTGATACATATTGCCAATTACATCAATTAATCATATTTCAAAATTGCTTCCTCAGCAAACTACATTGTCAGCAAAAATAAAAAAGACTCTGCTTTTTCACAAACACTTCCCAAAGTTTGATATTAGTATTAAAATTATTTTTAAAGATATTTTAATTAGCATTGATTTAAGTAAACAAGAAGTTAAACATTTACATGTTTATTCGTTATATTTAATATCTGAAATTTTCTAATTTTATCCTTTACACATCATGATCCATTTTCTACTGGGTGTTAATCTAGTCTTTATAGCTTTATGTAAAGTCTAATTATGAGTATATTGGTTTTTCATCCATTATACTATTTTCTCAAGCCAATTATTTGGCTATTTACTTTTCACATTATGTAAACTATTTCATAATCTAAGACAAAATATATATATATACACACAAAATTATTTTTCTTTCCCTTTTGGTGACTCTTCTTCTTGCTGTAAAGATTTTCATCTAATTATGCAATTTCCTTTTATGTTTTTAAAAATATTTTCAAGTTCACATCAACATTGCTAATTGAGCTGCAATTTATTTTTGCGTTAGTATTATATGGAGATTGAAATTTGTATTTTTATTGAATAATCCACCTTTTTGTAATAGAAAATGTTGGATTTGTCCAAAATTGTAAATATTCCAAGGTCTATTTTTGAAGTTTTTATTTTGCTTCATAGATGCATACACCAGGTCACACAGGCCTTTCTATATCCCCTTTCTTAACATTGTACTTTCTTTTATATTTAAAAAGGTAAATATTAATAAGAGTCTTTTAACCTTGTTTTACTACTGGCTAAGGGCACAATTGTGTCAATGAATGCTTACATTGGAATAAAGAAAATTAAACATTCAGATGATTATCAGAGAATAAGCTTGAAAAGTTATACTAATTGGCTCTGTGTTTCCACTCAGCCTCATAATCACAGACAAATTGTTTACTTAAAAAAGTTAAAACCAATACCAGGATTTCCCCTACCTTGCTGTTACTCTGCCTCCCACTCTTTTTTTCATTGCTCTCACAAGACTTTCTCATTTGTGGGCCCCAAAGATTAGCTCTGGAAAGCTGTATTGCCTCAGTGTCTTCTTTTTTTGGCACTAATTGACCCTATCTGACTCAAGGAGTTGGTAATACATGGTTTAGTCTTATTCTTTTCATTGCTTTCTCTGTGACAAAAGAAGATTATTAACTTCTTGGTAAAAGTTTGAACTAGTGTCTGGGCAAAATACAAAACTAGAGAGAAATGGCTCAACATACTTTCAGGATTTTCCTTTTTCTAAAGGGTTATGTGCTTAAATACATGAATTGTACTTTCTCATTATGCTCATCATGGTTATTGCATCTGCACAGATGTGTATATATGAATTTCCAGGAAATTTTGTCTGGGAAATATGAATAAATCTGATAAAAAAGGAGCTGGTGCTTTATAACACTAATGGATGCAATTAAATGAAGCTTCCATTTTAATGAAGCATACATTTTAGTTCTGTTTTCTACCTATGAAATTGTTAGTGCCATAGTGTTAACAGTATGTATCTAGTAAATGCTTATTGCAAAATACACTAGGACAATTAAGTATGACTTTAAAATAATGAATTGCCTATTTGATACTTGATTCTGATGTTCTCGTTCTATTGATCAGGTGCCAAAATCAAGAGAGGATTCAAAGTGAAAGAAACCTGGGGAGTAACAGTTGAAGGGGAGAAGACAGCAGAAAACCACTACCATGGTAGGTTCAGTGAAGTTCAGTCTGTCTCCCTTTCCTTCTGTGTTGCTACCTTTCTCCTATCTGACATTCTTTTGCACTCCTAATTCTGGTTCTTGATCCATTTTGCCCCAAGCTTTAGAAAACCCTTCGTAGCATGCGGGTTTTCTTCTCCAGCTAATTCTCAGAGTCTGTGTTGCTGCTAGCCAGACCTTTGTATTTGCCAATGACTCAGTTGACTTTCTGAACTCCAGCTTATTGGTGACTGAGTGCTTTCCTCTAATCCTCCCCTTGTAGCAGTCTGCAGTGTTTATTGTTCCCTTCTTTGTGTCCATGTGTAGTCAATGTTTAGCTCCCACTTACAAGTGTTTAGGAATATGGCTGCTAGCTGCATCTATGTTGCTGCAAATGACATTGTTTCATTCTTTTTATGGTGCATAGTATTCCTTGGTGTACATGTATCACATTTTCTTTATTCAATCCACATCTGATGAGCACCTATGCTGATTCTATGTTTGCTGTTGTATGAATAGCACTGCAATGAACATATGAGTGTATGTGTCTTTTGGCACAAGGATTTATTTTTCTTTTGGTATATATACAGTAATGGGATTGCTGGGATAAATGGTATCTGTTTTAAGTTGAGAAATATCCAAACTGCTTTCCGCAGTGGTTGAACTAATTTATGTTTCCAATGAAAGTGTATAAGCATTCCTTTTTCTCTGTTGCCTTGCCAGCCTCTGTTATTTTTTGATTTTTTAATACTAGTTATTCTGACTAGTGTGAAATGGTATCTCATTGGGGTTTTGTTTTGCATTTCTCTGATGATTAGTGATGATAAGCATTTTTTCATATGTTTGTTGGCTGCATGTATGACTTCTACATGTATGAGAAGTGTCTATTCATGTCCTTTGCTTATTTTTTATTTTTTTTATTTTTGCTTGTTGATGTGTTTATGTTCCTTATAGATTCTAGGTACTAGACATTTGTTAGATGCATGGTTTGCAAATATTTTCTCCTGTTCTGTAGATTGTCTACTTATTCTATTGACAATTTATTTTGCTGGGCAGAAATTTAGTTTAATGAAGTTCCACTGGACAATTTTTGTTTTTGTTCCAATTGCTTTTGGGGACTTAGCCATAAATTCTTTGCCAAGGCCAATGTTGAGAAGGGAATGTCCTAGATTTTCTTTCAGAATTTTTATAGTTTGAGGTCTTACATTTAAATCTTTAATTTAATGGTTTTAAGGTGTGTGGCTTTATTTCTGGGTTCTCTCTTCTTTTGCATTGGTCTGTGTGTCCGTTTTTGTACCAGCACCATGCTGTTTTGGTTACTGCAGTCTTACTGCATAGTTTGAGATTTGATAGTGCGATGCTTCTAGATTGGTTGTTTTGCTCAGGGTTGTTTTGACTATTTGAGTTCTTTTTGGTTCCTTATGAAGCTTAGATTATATTTTTCTAATTCTGTGAAAAATGATGTTGGTAGTTTGATAGGAACAGTATTGAATCTGTAAATTGCTTTGGACAGTATGGTCATTTTAATAATATTGATTCTTTTAATCCATAAGCAGGAATGTTTTTCCATTTTTTAGTGTCATCTCTGATTTCTTTCAGCAGTAGTTTATATTTCTTGCAAAGATCTTTAACCTCTTTGGTTAGCTGTATTCCTAGGTATTTCATTTTGTGTGTGTGTGTGGCTATTGCAAATGATATTGTGATTTTTAATTTGACTCTCAGCTTGAAAGTTATTGCTGCATAGAAATGCTACTAATTCTTGTACATGATTTTACATCTTGAAACTTTGCTGAAGTTGTTTATCAATTTTTTCTTTGTTTTAAAAAAAATAGAGCCCAATAATCCTTTTCAGAATTATTTTGTACATAATTGAAATTCCTTTGATATTGTTAACTAAGCTAGTCTGAGAGTATTAGAAATGGTGGAAATATAAACTATTCCCATTCACACACAAAAATGAATATATTAGATTTCAGGAGAAAAGCTGATGGCTATGCCTAATATCTAGAAATAATATTGAAAAATAAAATAATCTACAGTTTGTCTGGAAAAAAAGGGAAGAAACCATGCTAAAGAAAGCTATTTCTGTCATCTAAATTAAAGACTATGTGTTAAAAATTTTAAAACCTGAAAATTTAATAACATTCACTTTTTATCAAAAAAGTTTATAGATTATCCTTAATTTGCTTCTCATTTTTTCTCTTGAACTTTTTTTCAGTGATTTAGAATATCTGTATATTAATTTCATTTATTTCTAACATGCCTTGTATCAAAAAGTATATAATTCATTGTATTGACTAAATGCTATATCTAAAGAAAATGTTTTCGCATGTAATATGTGAAAATGTATCTGTATCTATATCTATATTTGTATCAATCCCTTTCTCTTTCCAGATATTTTACTGTGTTTTACTTTTTTTTTTACATAGCACTTATAACTTCCTAACATATTATGTACTTTACTTATTTATTATATTTATTTTTATTTACTGCTTTTCCTGCTATGAAAATGTCCTTATGTGAGCAGGGATCTTTACATATATAAACTTTTATATCTCTTTTTATATATACATGCCACTCTGATGGCTTCTGGAGTTAGTTTTGCATTTTCGGGGATTCAAGGCAAAATTAAGGAAATTATTTAAACAGTTAAACTTTCCTGTCAACCCAATTTATATTCATTTGATTATCAAACAATGATAGAAATATTAAGAATTTTATAACATTAGAACAACTAAGAATCAGAGAGCAGACAGGAGAGAAAATTTGTGTGAATTGATACAAAAGACCATTCATAATCAGCAACAAATTAGACTAGGGAAATCATATAGATTAATCAAATTTGAAAATTTTGATTAATGGAAAGCAGAGAAATCAAGATTATCTTGTCTTATAATATGTGTTTAAGGAAAAAGAATGATTTCAAAGGGTATAATGTATTAGGCATATTCAACATGACTATACCATAATATTCATATTCTCACTATATCCAACATTTATATGTACTAACTTCACTTAAATAATTTTAAATGGGGCCTAAAGAAGCTTCATTTTCAAGAAATCACTCTTTATAATGATATACTTTCTAAGTTTGAAGGTAATAATATGAAAGTAAGAGAAAAAAATAAGTACTTTATAGACAGTGTTTGATATGACAAAGAAAATTTGCACTGGCAAGTTAAACAGTCAAGGAAGACTGTTCAAGATTACTGCAATGCGTGAGAGAAATTGAACTCAACTCCACTGAAAGAGGGCAGGAGAGTTTTCAAGTACTGGAATGAGCCAGTGGAAAAGTACTAAATGATATTGGAGAGAGATTAGTCAGTTTGACTATGCCATCTGTATCTGCTACTCTGCATTTATCTATCCAACTTAGACTCTTACACCCCTACAGAGACTGGGAGATGAGGATGCTATTGTCCTTGATGATTATATATTTGAAAGTGTTGTCTCCCAGTTCCTTGAGAAAGACATTACTGGACTGTAAAAGTGGTAAGCAGCTAGAAGAAGATTTATATTTTAGAGGGGCAGAGAAAGAAATTACAATTGCAACTTTTCTAAAACAAATGCTCTAAGAAAAGAAAGGCCAGGGTCATATATTTAGGAAAACTGTCTAAGATTTATTCAAGCTGAGGGAAGCATTTATTTAGTCTATCTTGGTCAGACATATGATACTGCGGCTAGGATCCCAGGTACTTGTCACCACAGTTATGTCTGTCTGTCTCTCCTTTTCTCTCTTTTCTTATAACAGCAAATATTTGCAATTCAGAGAAAACCATTCCTTTGTTGTGGCCTGTTCAACAGATGAAAAGCTAAATATGTAACCCCAATGCAGGAATTATATTCAAGGAAGTTTTAATTTTTTCATAGTGTTCAGTGTTACGCATTAGAAATACAGCACATGGACATGCCTGGTTAGAATCCTCAAAAACAAAAATCTTAAAAGGATTCCTTAATGCCATATATTACCAACATGGGAAACTCCATTATTTATGGTAGAAATTTAAAGTACATATGTGTGTGTGTATGTGTCTGTATGTATATATGTGTATGCATATATACATAATTATATGTATACACACGATTATATGTTTATGCATACATATTCACAATTATATATATATGTTAAAATATATATAATTGTATATATAGATATAATTTGTTAGACATCAACGTTCTATTTGCTAACTCAAAATAATTTGGAAATGTTAAAATAGCCAACATAAGGACTATATCCAAACCTTTGTTTACCTGGTATTCAGAGCTGGATTTTAGTAATAACTCTTGCCATATCTGGTTCAATTGGATGAAAACAAGCAAATATATAATACGTGTGTGCAATATAGTACATGACAAAGTAAGATAATAAATTACATCTTTCTATGTAATTGTGTATATAGATATATGTATATATACACACGTAAATATCTACCTATCTATGTAATTATATACTATTCATTATAAATACATAATTATAGATACATATGATGTTTTCTGTTAAATAGTTACATTATTTAAGGAGGAAGGTATATATTTATAATTTCCAATTATTAACATTTTGTTTGCCTTTTGTAAGTAACTTGCAAATATTATATAATCAAATAGGTATCAACTATGAAAATAATCATATTTTAATTAAAAGTTTGTCTAGTTATCAAAAGAAACATATGCATATTTTATTTCCTACTTTTGCTTTGGTTGTTCAGAAATTCAGGTAGTTCAATTTAATGTTTAATTATTACTCTTAGGAGCTGATATATTTGCTTGTTTTGCATCACTGATTCTAAACAGTCAAGGAAAGGCAAGCCTCCCTTGGAAGGTCTTAGAGTCTCTGTGTTCATGAAATTTGTCAGCAAATTATTGCATGAGTAAAAAGCTTCAGAAACCCTTTATTTCTGTTTCATTATCTAAAAATTTAACAGCCTTGTTATGACTTACTGATTGATCTTATTTTCAGAAGATCAATTTATATGTTCTTTACTTCAGTAATATATACTTTCCCTTGAAATGTTCAACTTAATTTAAAAATACATAATTTTAAAAGTAGAGCATGGTTTAGCTCAAGAAATATTTATTGAACATTATAACATATAATGTGATGTAGGCAAAAATGTGAATGACTGGATTTTTCCTCTGATGAATCGTGGTGGGGAGATAAATATTTGAAGGAATCATTTCAGTACAGTGTTGTACATAACAAGTAGTATCTACAGAGATGTTAATGCTAGTGGACTCTGGGGTCAGACCAACTGAATTTGAATACTCAGCTTTGCAACTGACTAGTTGTGTGGTCTTTGGCAAGTGAATTAACCTTTCTGTATTTCTATTTCATTAAGCGTAAAGGGATAAAGATATGAACAACTTTATATGGTTGTTGTCTGGATTACATAATTAATGCATGTAACTTGCTTAACCTAGAGATAGAATTATATTGCTAGTCAAATATAATTTATCACTGTGACTGGTAGAGCCTGGTTTGGTGAGGAGGGTTGGGATGATTTCCTGAAAAGCTTTCTTTCAGAGATGATTTTGGCTCTCAGGCTGAATAATAATTCTCTCAAAGGAAGGGGTTGTAGAGAAGTCCAGGAATGGAAAGGGACCAACAGTTGATGAAGACAATTGGATGTGATGTTATAATCTGGAAATGTCTTCAGTTTTCTGTGACTGAACTGTGAAGTGTAAGGTGGGGAGTGGAAAGCGGGCACTGGAGAGAGACACAGAGAGTTGATCATGAAGAAACTAGTATTATTTCTTAAAGAAGATTTAGCTTTATCTTATAAGTGATAAATTTAAATTAACATTTTTTTTTTAAAGGAGATAAATTTGTGAGATTTGGTTTTGCATAGATCTCCTTGGGGGCAATAGTTTGAGAGAGAGAAAGTGAGAGGCAAAAAACAGATTAGGAGGCCACTGAAAATATCACTTGATAATATAGAATAAGTTGTCCTATAGTCAAAAGTGTTAATTTAAAGGCCTACTATTTTTGAAATAGTAATACTTGTTTTTATTACTTATTTTATGGTTTAAAATTTCAGTGAGAAAAAAAAGTAGCTGCAGGGGAACTAATTCTCATGGAAATACCATAAATGAGAGAAGAAAATTGACGTTGTTGACTGATAGTATTCCTCAGAAATAATGGTTGCTTGCACGTTACATAATCATTACAATGATTGCTGTATATTTTTGTAAGAAGTTTATAACATTCTATATGATAATTATACACATAGAGGTAAATTTAATAACATGATTTTCCCTGTTTTCTAGCTGTAATAACAGTAGTAGTAACAGTAGTTGTAGTAGTAGAGGTCTTATTTTACAACTTATTTGGTTAGAAAAATTGGGTTACCTTTGAATTAAAATAATAACATTTAAAAACATCTAGGTTCCTGTCTGTCCATTTGAATAAGTTATTACATCAATAATTATTTAACTTTCTATGTCTACATCTTCCCATGCACATTGATAGGTATAATATCATTATTGTTTTTATATTTGAAGTGTAAAGATACTATTATTCAATAGGAAATATTGGTGTGCTTTCTTTCCTATATAATCAATTATCCTTATTAAAGTCATAATGCATATGTAAACTGGGAGATTTAGAATAAAATATGCAACAAGTCCAGGTACTTCCATAAAGTATGCGCTAAGTTCACAGCTCTCTTACAAACACCTCCTACTGTACTGCGGTGGTAGGTAGAAATGTTTTTCTGAGGTAGAAAGAGCAACGTTTTCAATTTTGAGGAGACTGTGACATGGGCTAGTTAAATGACGTGCCCAAAGCTGTGAGACGTTGAAGCATCCCTGAAATTTATTTCCAGGCTTTTCACTTTGCATATGTTTATTTTATTAGTAGAATTTCTTTATGTCCTGAGAACAGCATAGGAAACATAATTTGAAGTGTAGCTCCTACTCATACATAATTGAATTTACACACTATTACTGAGAATGATAAAAAATGGTACTTTGGGCAATTTGAGAATTTACTCTTAGTCAAGGGACTTTGTCGACCTGTGCCCCGAGTCAGAGCAAAGCAGCAGAAAAAAACTTCAAAAAACATGATGTCCTGGCATGACATATGCTTAATTTCTTAGATACGTTGTTTAATCTCTTAAATTGTCCCTTAAAGCAATCTATCCAGTGAGTTACAGTAACAATTATCTGAAAAGTTAAGAATATTAAATAAGGAATATACACAAAAGGCTAAGTATACAGCTTGGAAAATTAAGCTATTAGTACATATTTGGCCTTTTCTATTTATTAGTCAAAGTATAGATTTTTGGCTTCTTGATAGATGTTAGGTGAAGTGCTTGACTTTTGACAGGTTTGTATTTCATTATAGAAGCATGGCCTAGGGCCAGTAGGGGGCAGCAGAGTACCAGTCCCTAATTCAGAAACCTGGGCGCTACCCGCCTGAAAGATATTCAGAGCAGATGAGACAAATTCTTAGCCTTTTTGCCCGAGGTCCAGACTGGTTGGGAAAAGGGTAGAAGAGCTAAACTATCAGAGATGTGCTTACACAACTACACATTAAGATTTGAGAAAGTAGACATCTAAACTGAAGACTGCAAAGCCAACTAAAAATAAAAAGCAGTGTTGGTTAAGCCATGTCCTGCTGAAAAGTAAGGTCATAAAGAACAGTTGATAAGAGGCAGGAATAAACCTGAAATGGGTATGATCAGGTTCTTGGTTCTTGGCCACAAGATTCCTGTGGTATTGCAAGAAGAGCCTACACCTGCTTCTTAAACAGGGCTCCACCACCCCTGCTGAGGACAGGCTATTGCCTTGTTCAATGTGTTGTCCAAGTTTCTCATGCCAACCTCCCTTGTCGAAAGTTTCTCATGCCAAACCTCCAACCTCAGGTTTGGAGTGGACCTTGCATTTACTAAAGCATTATCAATAAAATTATGTGAGAAATTGAGAGACATTTTGGGGAGGAACAGATACCTAGGTCAGTTTTTAAGACATTGCCCTCCCAATGCATGAAGTGCTAGAGATTTTACTCCCTAGGAGGGGAATCTAATGTTATGCCTATTTTAATTTACGTTGCTTCCTTCTTGTTTTCTCAAAATAAATTGTTGTTGATTGACATATTGGAGACCTCTAGAGTCTAGAGCAATACATACAAGGCGTCGAAATGGGGCAACACTAAGGGTCTTGACTTAAGCAATGATAAGGAAGCGTGAAAGGTATTTGAGAGACAATGGGGAAAATGTGAGGTTATAGGAGTTAGGTTTAGAGTGGGATCAGTTTCCCTGACTCCATTAAATCAAAGTGCTTTATGTCTCTCAGCTCTCTTGATTTATCAAGACCAAACAGGTCATAGAATAAAAATTAGGTGAAAATATAATGTCAGAGCTCAGCCTCTGCCACATCATGAGGCTTACACTCTAGAGCAACATCCTCCTCTGGAAATTGAGGAATCTTAGCTTCAATTCTATTATTTGTTAATTTGACTCTATTCGATCAGATTATGGGCAATTATAGTTATTTTTCTTAGTGTGATCACATTTAACTACCTCCAGAAATACATAAGCAAAAAAGGTAGACAAACTTTTCTCTCAAGGGTCATATGTGTGTTCAAATGGAGCTGAGAAAAGCTAATATTTGGCAAAATTTTCTATTGCCTTAAATTCTTTCCAGTATGTGAGATACTGAATTTATTTTTCTTAATAGAAAAACAATTTAGAAAAAATAATTTTCTAAGAAAAATAGAATAAATATTATAGAAAAAATATTTTGAATGACTGCTTTCTTAAACATCCTTTCAGGTCAAACTCAGTGACTTGTTACTTGAGTGTAACCCATGCCTCGGGTTTTTATCTCCAGGAAAGTGTTCACCATAGGTTTCAAGCCATTCCACTCCTAAAGTGATGATGACTTGTCACTTGCTCCCATCGTATTGCAACCACTTCTAAGGTGCTTCTGCTCTTGGTATGGTGGGTTGAATTGTGTTCCCCCAAATTTCCTATGTTGAAGTCCTAACTTCCAGTACTTCAGAATGTGGCCTTAACTGGTATGGGGTTGTTTCAGAGATAATTAATTAGAGTGAGAGCATTAGAGTGGGCCCTAATCCAATATGACTGATGTTCTTTTAAGATGGAGATACTTGAATACAGAGACAGACACCAACACAGGCAGAATGACATGAAATTTGTAGTTATGCTGTTACAAGTAAAGGAACTACCAGAAGCTAGGAGGGAGGCCTGAAGAGACCTTTCCCAGCACAATCAGAGAAAGAATGGCCCTTTGCTGTTCGACATCTGGCCTCTAGGACTGTGAGACAATACATTTGTGTTATTTAAGCTGCTCAGGTGTGGGACTTTGCTATAGGAGCCCTAGAAAACTGATTCAAGAGGAAAACCCGTATCTCTGGTGAACACTCTATTGGTAGTTAATGTGGTTTAATTATCTGGACAACATTTTTTGCAGGACTATCTCCTTTAAGAAATTGTTCCTTGATCATTGAAATTTCACCAAAAATATAACTTTTCCATTGGCTATGATTTAATTACCACTTTTATCTTCTGATCATTGAGATAGTATTCTATCCTATCAATGTTCCTTTTAAGGTTAAGTTCAGAAGTTTTAATAATACCTATCTATATTTATAATAAGTATAAACAACTTAAGAAAATGTATAGATCAAAAGGAATGATGTGAAGACTGAATGAAGCAATGTGTCATCACTCTGCTGATATAATTATGGCATTCCTGGGCAGCCAACTTTGCTCAACTATTCTGGGAGGTTAGGCCCAATGATGCTATGAAATTGACTGAAAGTTTGTGTAATTGTTTTCTGTACTTCTATGTTGATTACTTTATAAACCTCTCTTCCACATTTCATTTGATGACTTCTGATTTGTGTATCACCAAAGTTATGAGACAAGTGAAAAACAGTTGAATATCTTTAAGATAGCTTTAAGAACTGTAATTGCAAAAACTAAAAATATGCAAGAAAATAAGATTTAAAAAGTCAGTAAAGACAGTTATCTCCAGTTTTAGGAGTATATAGTTATTCATATGGTGAATTCAGATATTGAACTGTGAAAGTGTAACTCTTAATTTGTGAAATTTAACATCCCATCTGAAAAGTATGGACTATTAATACTCAACAAATCAAATATGAGAAAGGGCTCAGTGCATCTCCCTTGGGTGGAGGAGGAATCACTCTAGGTACATTAAGCATGTTCATCTATGGTCTCAACAACTTCTTTTGGCTACATAAGAAGATTGCCAATTTACTGAGATGGCAATCAACCCATCTGAGATGATTAAAATGTTTACATATTGTATAAATATCTTTCCAATAAAAAGGTTAGAATGTAAAATAGAAATGATAACATGAATCAAACCTAAGATATTCACACTTTGGTGTTAAGGTTAGGTGTAATACAAGTAATTGGCATTTTAAATGTTGGTAATGTTTAAGATAATTTTATGTATTAGGTTATCTGAGATTATATTAAATTAAAATTTAAAATGCACAGTTCATTTTAGACTTGTAATTTCAACATGAAAATGTAATTTGACAAACACTCTAAACTATATTGTGATAATCAAAAGAATTTAAGTAACTATATTTGTAAGTTCAATCTACTAAATTCTCAAAAGTTATTTTTAAGCACTGAGGAAGGTTTTGCTTAAGTCGTGCATTTGAAGAGCATTAAAAAAGTAGAATTATTAAAATTTTACATAGCTTTAAATGTAAGTTATAATTGGGTTATAAATAAAACTTTTCTGAAGGTGGTTTAATCTATTTTGAATTAAACAAAAAGATTATTGTCTTTTTATTAGATTAATAAATAACATCATTTGGACATTATGATCATAGATAAAGTGATGTTTCTGAATTTTTTCTTTAACATTTTGAATATTAAACCTAAGAAACTGTAAATACTACTCTCTAAAAATAAAACCACCATGAACATTATGAAATCCATTTTGACACTCTGCTCTAGCAAAAGTTTTATTATGAAACAAGTAGTTGAAACCTAATACTCCAGGCTTTTAGTTCTCACCTTCATAGTCATATCAAGCAATGAAAAACCATGACTGCTGCTGTAGTCAGGCTCTGTCAGTTTCTTCCTGGGAAAAACTTTTGAATATCAAAGCACACTCAGTTCCAGCACCTTATTTTTAGGAGCTCTTACATATCTTGTTTTTTTGACTCTAAATGTGGGAACTATTGTGGTTTGAAAAGTTGTACATTAGGGTTTTATTGCCCTGTAGCAAGATCTCTATTCTTTATGTTCTCTAAAGTATGGTTTTGAAGGAATATTAAACAGCTTTCTGAAGTGACATTGTCAACCTTGCAAGGTTATTTTTTCTCCTGGGATAAGAAATAAATTATTTTACTGTTTAGTATATTGTGTGTCAAATAGACACTTGACACTCCTTCTCACAGAACCACAAGAGGTCTGTGGCATCAATGTAAATTAGGATTTTTATAGAACAGTGAGTTCAGCCACTTTTCTGTTGGCTGTGGTTCTTAAACTACTAAAGATGCCACTTAATGGAGTTTAGAAAATAATCTGCTCTGGAAAGCAGAAGCTGGACCCCTTCCTGACACCTTACACTAAGATTAACTCCAGATGGATTAAAGATTTAAACATAAGACGTAACACCATAAAAACCCTGGAAGAAAACCTAGGCAAAACCATTCAGAACATAGGCATAGGCAAAGACTTCTTGACTAAAACACCAAAAGCATTGGCAACAAAAGCCAAAATAGACAAATGGGATCTAATTAAACTCCAGAGCTTCTGTACAGCAAAAGAAACTATCATTAGAGTGAACCAGCAACCAACAGAATGGGAAAAAATTTTTGCAATATACCCATCTGACAAAGGGCTAATATCCAGAATCTACAAAGAACTAAAACAGATTTACAAGAAAAAACAAACCCATTCAAAAGTGGGTAAAGGATATGAACAGACAGTTTTCCAAAGGAGGCATATATGAGGCCAATAAACATATGAAAAAATGCTCATCATCACTGGCCATTAGAGAAATGCAAATCAAAACCACATTGAGATGCCATCTCATGCCATTTAGAATGGTGATCATTAAAAAATCTGGAGACAGCACATGCTGGAGAGGATGTAGAGAAATAGAAACACTTTTACACTGTTGGTGGGGGTGTAAATTAGTTCAACCATTGTGGAAGACAGTGTGGCAATTCCTCAAGGACCTAAAAATAGAAATTTCATTTGACCCAGCAATCCCGTTACTGGGTATATACCCAAAGGATTACAAATCATTCTATTATAAAGTCACATGCACATTTATATTCATTGCAGCACTGTTTACAATAGCAAAGACCTGGAACCGGACCAAATGCCCATCGATGATAGACTGGACAAGGAAAATGTGGCACATATACACCATGGAATACTACATAGCCATAAAAAATGATGAGTTTGTGTCCTTTGTAGGGACGTGGATGAATCTGGAAACCATCATTTTCAGCAAACCGACACAAGAACAGAAAATCAAACACTGCATGTTCTCACTCATAGGCAGGTGTTAAACAATGAGAACACATGGACACAGGGAGGGGTGCATCACACACTGAGGTCTGTTGGGGGGTTAGGGGAGGGACAGCGGGGGTGGGAAGGTTGAGGAGGGATAAAGTGGGGAGAAATGTCAGATATACGTGATGAGGGGATGGAGGCAGCAAACCATATTGCCATGTATGTACCTATGCAACAATCCTGCATGATCTGCACATGTACCCCAGAACCTAAAGTACAATAATAAAAAAAAAAGACATTTTTAAGCATACAAAAAAAAATCTTCTCTGAAATTCTGTTATATTCCTGTTTCTTGAATTAACTAACTCCATGGCTGAGGGTAAGCTATTTTATTGGAAACTTTCTTTTTTTATTTGCTTTCTTTATCTGTAATATGCATCAATTAGATGAAGAATCAACATGGTTTCTTTGAGCACAACTTTTTATTACTCTTGAAACTCAGAGCTGTTTAAATACCCATTTTAACTCACTGTAGTTAGTTTCAAAATTCAAGACATGCATCATATATTTAATATTGGGTTTGCTTGCGCTCTCTGGTTTCATTTGCATTTATTTTTCCTATTCCTACTAACTAATTGTGACTCGTCTCTGGAAAGAGGAAAACCGACATAAAGAGGTTTTGTTTTGTCTGTGGAATAGAAAATCCTCTGGGCCAAGATTGGACAGTTGACTCTGGTTCATAGATATGTTTTTCAGCAAATTATTTAATTAGCCTCAAAATACCTTCAAAGAAGATAAAAGTATAATAATCATAATGCATTTACCCACGTTACTGAGGGAAATTTCTTTTCTTCTACTTTGTGTTTGCCTAAGGATTTCACAAATACTGCTTAGTTGAAGATAAAGAACTACAGCAATGGGGCCTTTATAATCAAACTCATTATAGCATAGTATGACAAGAAAAGCATCTTTTAGTTTTAGCTTTATGTTTTTATTCTTCTCAGTGAATTGTGTGTTTCTTTGTCTTCAACTTTTCAGTCCAGTGCCTGATACAAGATATTCCATGAGCACTGGACAAATGAATAAATATGTCACCATTTTGTATTTATTAAGTATTATAACATAGAAAAGTATGCTAAAATGTGTTGTTTAAGCCAGAAATCAAGACTTATTGTCATGGATAGATTTTGTGGGTCATAAATTTGGACTTGGCTTAGCTTGGTTGTTCTGGCTCAGATTCTCTGATGAGATTATAGTCAGGATGCCTGGATCTCTCCATAGGACTATTTATGTGTGCTCATGTCACAGAAGCTGGCTTCCCCTAGAGTAAATGTTCCAAAGAGATCAAGGTATAATTTGTGCTATCTTTTATAACCTAACCTTGAAATTCACATACCAGAATTTCACAGTATAGTGTAGGTTAAGTAGGTCAGTCATCTTAAATATCGAAGAGCACCACACAAGGACATGAATATCAAGAGAAAAGGATTATGAGGGCCATCTTGGAGGCTGGCTTAAACATATTTATAGACACTTTATATGTTACAAATATTTTCATGTTTATTACATCACTTTCTCTTCTAATTTGAATCATCTATATTATATATGAGGCAACTGTAGCCCAAAGAAAATTAGTTTATTATCATTCTTAGGGGTCAAAAAGTACATTCTTAATAATCCATGGAAATACACACTGAGCTGAAGAAAGATATTAACAAATATTTAACTTTTTCCAACTGTTTTCCAAGCACTTTGCCATAAAATCCTATGCATATCCAGATGAGGTACAGAATATGAAGCATCTTTATCATTGTGAGATTTGCTTGGTTAAAGTCTTAGCTCTCATAGGAATGAAATAAACTCAGTTAACATCAGTAAATCCCTTTAGCTTAAGTGCAAGAAGTCAATCATAGAAAAATCACAAAGCGTAAAGTAACCCATAAAATAACACTGCCAGTCTGATCTCTTAGGAAAAATAAGCAGTGGAAGGTAAAAGATGCTTTTGGAAAGCATGTGCAACCTCTCCTAGCAAAGCAAAAACCAAAAAAACAAATTGCAGTGTATGTTTATGCTAGAATGGCTATTACCTTAAGAAAATTCAAAGCAATTTTCAATGAGAAATCAGGTCATCACATCCAAAGTAAGAACAGTCGCTAAACTGATGTCAACTTTACTGATAAGTAGAGGAGGAGACCGTATTCTGAACATTTAATAAAATCACCCAATGGAAAATTATATTTACTATAATTTTGGCTTTTTTTTAAGGCTTTGTTTCACCTAGATTTCTTTTTTTTTTTTTTTTTGACTTTTTTTTGTGAACAAAAATACATAATATGTCTCTTTCTGCTTGGGAATAGAACAGCTTCTTAAGCATTGTAGGATATTAACTAATGGCCACAATGCTACTGTATTTCAAACACTGAAATGACAGCTGTCTTGATTTACTGGGGTAGCACGCCTAAGGGAAAACACAGTATTTAAATAACGTTGTTTAAAGAAAAGTTAGAATTCTCCTAGTCCAATGCTCTACCTGAACAGAAACACAAACATCCTATTGCCACCCAGGCCATGCACTGGGATTTGACAACCTTTTTTTAGTTTCTTACTCTGATGTTTGATAGGCTTTCTGTCATAAAGTTCTTTATTTAGTGGCTTTAAGTTTCAAGGTACTTAAGTCCTCCTAAGCTCTTTTCAATCTTTTGTTTACTTTCTAGTGATCAATCCACATATATTTTATCCTTCACTCTAAGTGATTCATTGTTCAATTAACATTTCTTGGCTTCTATAAATTATTTGTCAATTAAGTTTAGTGTAGGGTGATTGTTTTAACCAATGACAGCTTTCTCCCATCGGCATTGCTGCAGAGGCTTTCTGCCTGAGAAGCTCTGCTGTTTTTAATATCATAGGCCTTCCACATGCACTTTTTCTACAAATAAAGAAATTGCTCTTGAGGTCAGAGGAAAGAATAAACACTCATTTAAGTTTAAAAGATTTTACACTTATTCAAGAGTGGTGTATGGCCATTAGCACAGCATCTGCAGTTCTTCTGACACATATTACCATAGGACTCCCTGTCTGTAAGGCAGAATATGAACATTTTCTTACCATCGCCATCGTCATCATCATCACAAAATCATGGCTGTACTTACTGTTGATTGTTTTTGCATCTTACAACTTTTATAGAATTGCAGAATATCAACATTGTCCTTTTATGAAGTGACCATTTCAAGATTGAAGGAAGGGGGTAAAACCTGGCAGAAGTCTTTCAGTGTCTGAGCATTATATGCATGTGCGTGTACCAAATAGAACCTGAACCAGGAAAAGTCCAAATAGTTGTTAGGATTAGCAAAAGGAAGTCCATCTTCTTGCCAGAGAGTGTGGGGTAATGAGGTAGGGAATTCAGAGACAAGGATACCAAATTTGATATTATCTGGTTCAGTGCTTTTCAGTTTTTTATGAGTGTAAAAATCACGGGGATCTTGTTAAACAAGAGATTCTGTTTCACTACTTCTGAGGCAAGGGCTGAGAGTCAGAATTTCCTAGAAGTTCCTAGGTGATATTGACATTGGTTCACACTTTTGAGTCGCAAGAACTCTGTTAACTCTAACTTTGAAGAAATTTCTTGTCCTTTTTGAGTTTTTTTTTACACACAAAATAAAGTGGCTGGACTCAATGATGTACAAAGAACTTCTTCTTACAATATTTTAATTTGTATAACCCCTCAAGACCTCTACTAAAGGTACGTCAAACAATATATATCCTTTGGTGATTTTTGTTTGTTTAAATTTACTTAAGAACATAAGTTGATCCTATGCCTTTTGATGCCCCAGATAGTTTGAACCACAGTTAAGGAAATACTTGGAATTTATGATATGTTTTCTTTTCATAATGAAATTATAAACCATAACTTCCTATTAAAAAGACATACAAAGATAATTATTGAATAACTATACAGAAAGTGCTTTGTAAGTATAGTCTTTATTTTTAAGAATGTGTTACTTATGTGCGAATGCATATATATAATTTAAAACTACATATATACTCAATATATATATATGTTTGAATATGCATAAGTATTTTGCTTTTTGTTATTTTAAATGTCTTCTTATGAAAAGTTTTGCAAACATAAAAATGCAAAATGAACCTATATAACAATCACCCAAATAAAAATATTCACAAATTTATTAATTTTGCTTTGTTTACTTCCTGTTCTTCTGCTAATTTTTAGGAGGGTGGCATCACTTTAAATAAATGTCATTTGTCATATAATTTATGACTATTATTTTAATTTATGTATTATTACATCATAATCTTTTCACAATGATTGATCTTTTAAGACCGCATTCCATTCGTGTGAATAATTCTGTAAACAGCATTGCATAAAAGCAGTGGTGGGCTGGTAAATGTTTACCAGTTGACTCTGAAACAAAGCAAAACAAAACAAAACCCATTTGTTTGTTACAGTTACCAATTTCTGTGGTGTAAGTA
Source organism: Cacajao melanocephalus (assembly GCA_963573385.1). Taxonomy (NCBI): domain Eukaryota; kingdom Metazoa; phylum Chordata; class Mammalia; order Primates; family Pitheciidae; genus Cacajao; species Cacajao melanocephalus. The sequence goes on from CAUYLG010028963.1 coordinate 37,435, forward strand.
CTCCCATCACTATCAATTTGACGTCACTAAAAATGGATTTCAAAAGAGATGCTAACAACAGTTCCCCTGAGTCAGTACAAGCTGGCTTCAGCATGGCACTGTATCAATCTGCTTATTTAATTACATAGTTCTGACATAGCAATGTATATTTCCCTCTGTAACTCAAATATTAAAGTCCTGGGTCATTCTCAATGTTGAATGAGTATCTTACTTCTGTAAATATTTTAATTTATTATCAGCAAGTTAACAAAGTGTTTCTGTTAAATGCCTGCAGGGGAAGAGTAGAATATGTTGAATAATGATTTCTTAATTATATTAAACAATGCCATATATTTCTACATGGCATCTTGTACCAGTAGACACTCAATAAAAAGTTAGTTCAATGAGAAAATGATATATTACAAAATGTAAATGAAGTTATAATTATGCAAAAATATATGTTCTTGCTCACATATAAGGCCAGAGAATTGAGTATTTTATTTAAAATAACATTTTAAAACTATATAGGTGATTCATATTCAAAACTTAAAATGCCTGGGGCTGTTCTGTTTTCCGGCATGTGAGTCATCTAAAATAAGGAGATGGAAATTCAGGGGGTATGATGTTAAATAATGCATGAGTGATATAATTTTATTTTGTCTCTCATTAGTAAAATGCTACAGGAAACGATTTTTTTTAAAGAAAGCTTTTTTTTCTTAGACATTATTTTTCAACATCATCACATTTAAAGAGTCAATTTTCAGACAACCTGATGGGAAATCACATGAAGTTATAATGCAGTACAGACAGTTGCTATTCTGTAGATCAAAAGGAAAATCATGAATCTCATTTCCGATTCAAGCTTTAGTTTCTTTCTCTCTCTTTATTTCCCTTCCTTTTAATCTTCTGCAATAAACAATTTTAAATCTCTTCCAACGAATAAAAATATATATTACTACCTTTTGGATTCAAAGTTATTAGAAGAGTTTTATTAGCTGTTGAGCTATACAGCATTTTGGTAAGGAAGTGGTTATATAAATACCCATCTTTTTATCTCTTGGCTTCCACCTATAATAAATGATCTCCATCACCTTATCCTACAGACAACCATTTATTCATAAACAAATCTGTGATCTGGTACAGATGCAGCTGAGTGTCCTAAGCAGCCAATATAGCAAGTTTGTTGCATTTTAAAGCCTTCAGTTTCATGCTTAACACTTGGCATTGTAACCATGATATCTGCAGGGAGATGCTGGATCCAGAAGCATCAAACAAAAGGATTATTTCTTGGGTATGTTTACACAGTCAAAAACTCTAAAGAGGACACATTTTCAGAGCAAGTAAGAAGATCGTGTGTAATAAAAACATGTACCTCATTTAAAAATATTGTTTAGAGAATTTTTATTTGAAGCTCTTATGAGAAAAATGGTTATTAGCAAGCTAGTATACCCTATATATGATCATTGGTTGTTATAGTTACTCTTCAAATAATACTATATTAGCTGAATTTCCTCATGTCTTTATATTCAGAAAAGAGGTGCCCAAAGACTAACTGAATTGTATTTTATCAATTTGTAAATTATGATATGCATACGCACACATACACGTAGATGCAAACATATAAATGTAAATTTTTCGAAATAATCTTAACCTTTTCAGATTTCAAAGCATTTGAAAAAATCTAGTGTATTAATTAGACTCTGTGTTGGATATTTATTTTTATTTTTTGCTTCTTAGCACATATTTCCCCTTTCTAGCAACTTTCCAATCTACCTTTAGGAATGTTTTCTGCTCATATTGTAGAGGTTTGGCAGGGTAATTAATCTAGCTGCTCTACCTAGAGAGGTCCCTACAAACTCTTTCAGCCAAATATTCCATATCAATTGCCCTGTCTTCTGCAAAATTCACCTAGGCCAAACAGTAAGATGACTTAATCTTAAGCAATAAGACTATCTCTCAGGTTATGAACATTATCTCTTACACAAGATTGAAACATAGACCAAATTTTGCTTGTTCATTCATTGGTATCCTGTCTCAGTTTTCCTGGCTTAAAGCTTGAGGCTTAATTTTTACAGTAATTAAAAGACCCCTCTATGAACTTAACTAAACCAGATGCAATCTATTCAGGAGGGAATTTTAACTACTTCCTTCGGGAGCAAAAAAATAATAATTTCAAAAGCTGCCTTGTGATTTAAAGAAATATCCATCAGTTCTTCTCCTTTTTTTGCTCTCTTTTATATTGTGCATGAGTATTATAATAGAAGAGAAAAGATGGAGAATTTCTGTCCTGGATCACAGGTCTCTGACACTGCCATCTGAGGACAATATCTGTCTGGAGACTGTTTATGAAATGAGACACCCAGGAGTGATTGCAGGATGCTTTGAAACTCTATTGGCTTGGAGGCTGGGGCTGCGATAGCTGAGCCTAACTAGTCTTAATGTCAATAGATTGTTGCCTGACATATTCTGTTAGACATTATTTTCTGAAATTTCTGTAAGAACCACATGATTCTTAAGAAAAAAATAAAAAGCAAATCTTTAAGAATATTCATATTATTAATTATAGAGAATACTTTTGATTTTTCTTTGGTTCAGTTTTATAAATAAAATGAAAGTCCTGTATTCTAAGCTATTCTTGATTCAGACCAAGGGCAAAGAATATTCTTGTTTCACCTTGTGTAAGTTGCTTAACATGGGCCTTATTTTCCTCACTTGTAATAAAACCCAGGCTAACTATCCATATAACAATATGTTTGGCCCATGAGTTAAAGCACTTTGTGTTTTCTAGTTAACATGAAATATGTGGTATGATTAAACAAGAATATAATAATTATTAATCATGTTTTATAATTTAATTATGCAATGTATATAATTAGTCATTATAATTTAAAGGATGTAATAAGCAAGTAGAATAAATCTAGTTCAAGTTATATATTCCAATAACTATATTGGAAGAAAAACTGTATTGCAAGTATAGTGGAACATCAGGTATAGGTTAAAAGATATATATTAAAGTTACTTGTAAGTATCCTGGAAAATATATTAAATACTACTGAATATGGCTTTAGTGCAATTAGTTTCAGAGTTTTACATGTAAAAGACAGTCATTTCCTTCCCCTTGCAGCAAGCAAGGAAGTTTTCTCTATCTTCTTTTTCCAACTGAGTGTATATTTTTGACTGTTCTGCATGTTTTTATTGAAATCTTCTAAAAAGAGAACAGGAAGAGATCTGAGGCTTTTGGAAGGACAGACAGGGTCAACTCTCCTGGTAGAATCTTTAATGCTAGTCCTCATTTGAGCAAGCCATTTAAATATAGGCAATTTACATCATACTAGCATCCACTCTTTAATTGCCTGATTTCTGGTTGAGTTTATCCACATAATGTCAAAAAAAAAAAGGTTAGAATCTTTAAAAATGTATTCTGGCAAAAGAGAAATAGTCAATGAGAGAATGTGATCCAACATTCCCTGTGGTTCTTGCTGGTTGGTACTGAAAGAGATAATTATTAAATTTTTTCTATGCCATGGCACATAAGGCAAAGGATACCTGCTCACTCATTTACTAATTTATTCATTTAGCAATTATATGGGTTGTGGTCATGCTTCATAGAAACATCCAGTGGTTGAAATCTACAATTAAGAAATCTCCACAGAGCTATCAGCATGCCTTCCCTGGTAGGAATATAAGTTCCCAGTATTCCAAAGTGAATCTTGTGATATAAATGTTGATTTTGTTTTCAGTAGAGTTCACTAGATCTATATATATTATCCTGAACCGAATTTGCTGAATTGATTTTACCTAGAATGTTTTTAAGCCTATTCCAGGAAATGAACTGACATTTAAACATCTTTCAATAGAAAAAAGTGTTCCAGATTCCAGACAAAGGACTCAGAGTTAAACTTTGTAATGCAACTTAGCTATAATTTAGGGTCTGGCCCTTCTAAGAAATAGACTACAGAGATCATCATTATGGCAGGAGTAATACAAATAATGTAAGTTACATTTTGTTGCTTCACTATCCTGAAATCTGTAACCCAAATTAAGAGTAGTATTTGATGAAAATCGCTGAACCAAAAACGACAACAGCAACAACAACAAAACATTTGAAATGCAAGTGTCATTTGTAATGTCTTTAAGGAATTACTCCTTCATCCTATGCTTGTAGTAAATAAATTTAAATTAATTATTGGTTCATTAATCATTAATTTATTCAACTTGGAATGTGTGAGGGAAAGTTTTATGCATCAGTTTGGCTACAATATAAACCCTAGTTGTTTATTCAAACACTAATCTTGGTGTTACTGTGAAGGTATTTTGCAGATGTGATTAATGTATATAATCAGTTTACTGTAACTAAGATTGTCCAGATAATCGGGGAAGGCTTAATCCATTGAAAGCCCTAAAAAGCAGAACTGTGGCTTCCCAGAAGAAATTCTGTCTCTGGATAGTAGCCCCAGATTATACCTGAAGGTTTCAGCCTACGTTTCCTGATGGCTGATTTCAGACTTTAGATTTGTCTAGCCTGCTCATAAATCACATTAACCAATTTCTTGCAATACATCTTCATATGCATATGGATATATACGTCCTGTTGGTTCTGTTTTTTTCTTGTGGGACCCTGACTGATACAGAATGCTTTAACAAATGGATTTTTGGAGTGTTTGAAAACACCTTAATTTTTTAGTTGGAAGACAGTATGTGAAAATTGAAGTTTTTTGGTTTTTTTTTTTAAAAGGCTGGATCTACTGAGAGTGTATAGGGTAGATGGCAGGAGGAATGTGTTAAATTCCCTCTGTTAGCAGGAAATATGTCCAAGACATTGAGTGGAGTTTATTCAAATGAGAGATCTAAGATTTAGTTTTATAGAACTGGAGATAAAGGATAGAGTATGAGATTCCTACTGAAAGATGCAAGAGGTCTGAGAAATGAGTCAAAATTGTGATAGAGAATATACTAAGGATATCAAGACTGAATGCATTCAAAGTAGGGGGTTTTGCATCTCCATAATGATTAGTGATGTTAAGCATTTTTTCATGTATCTGTATGTCATTCATATATCTTTTGAGAAATGTCTATTCATGCTCCTTGCCCATTTCTTAATCAAATCATTTATTTTCTTTCTATAGAGTTATTTGAGTTTTTAATATATTTTGAATACTAACTTCTTATCAAATATATGGCCACAAATATTTCCCCCCATGCCATAAGTTTCTGCACTCTGTTAACTATTTCCTTTGATGTGCAGAAGTTTTTAATTTTCGTGTATTATTTTTTGTGTTTCTTTGCTTTCGTTGCCTGCACTTTTGGAATCAAATCTAAAAAAATCATTACCCAGACCAATGTCAGGTAGTTTTCTCTTTATATTTTCTTCTAGTAGTTTTATAGTTTCAGGCCTTATGTTGAAGTCTTTAATGCATTTTGAGGGTTTTTTTCTATATGGTGTGACGTAAGAGTCCAAATTCACTTTTTTTTTGCATATTGACACTCAGTTGTTCCAATACCATGTATTGAAAAGACTGTCCTTTTCTCATTATACATTCTTGGCACCTTTGTTATAAGTTAATTGGCCATAGATGTGTGAGTTTGTTTCTGGACTCTCCATTCTGTCCCATTGGTCAATGTGCCCATTTTTATGCCACTACCATGCTGTTGTAATTACTATTGTTTTGTAGTATAGTTTAAAATCAGATAGTGTGTTGGCTCCAGTTTTGTTCTTTTTGTTCACGATTGCATTGACTGTTTGTTTATTTTTTTGGTTCCATATGACAATAGCCAATTTATGGAATCAACTTAAATGTTCAACAAGGAATTAACTGATGAAAAATGTGATTTATATACACAGTGGTATACAATTCAGCCCTAAACAATAAATAAATTGTCATTTGCAATAATATGAATGGAATTGAAGAACATTATGCTAAGTGAAATAAGCCAAACATAAAGATATATACTGCATGTTCTAACTTATATGTGGAATCTAAAACAACTGAACTCAATAAAGATAAGAGTAGAATGGTGCTTACTAAATCCTGGGGGTCAAGGGGAATGAGGAGACAATAGTCAAAGGGTACAGAGCCTCAGTTATACAGGAGACAGAAGTTCGATTTTTTAATGTTGATAGCATAGCATGCTGAATATTGCTAATAATTGAGTGCTACATATCTTAATAACACCAAGAGTAAATTTCTAATGTTCTTATCACAAATAATGTTAAATATTTGAGGTGCTAGATATGTTAATTAGTTTAATCATTTCATGTTGTATTAAAAATCATGACAAAATTTCGTCCTCCATAATAAATACAACTCATTTGTCAATATAAAATACAATTTAAAAACAACAATGAAGATAAAAAGCAGCAAAATATCACTGTAACATAAGGGTCTTGGTGGCAGATATTTTAGAGCAAGCTGGAGATAAAGTCAAAGCTAGAATACATCAGAGGCGAAAAAACCCACAGTTAGTGTGGTTCTGGGAAGATTCAGATTGGCTTCAAGAGCCAAAGACGAGATACCTTAAAAAGTACTAAGGCAAAAAAAAAAAAAAAAAAAAAAAAAAAAAAAAAATGCAAAAGGCCCATTTTGTTACCCACCCAAAAAATTT